>AWOL01S0037581.1:12696-38108 GCA_000715115.1 Nicotiana otophora | reverse complement strand
AACATGTAGTAGCTTTATCTACTACCGAAGCAGAATATATGGCAGTGACCGAGGCGATCAAAGAAGCTTTATGGTTGAAGGGTCTATTTGCGGAACTCAGTTTACACCAAAGTGGTATTACCATTTTCTGTGATAGTCAAAGTGCCATTCACTTGACTAAAGATCAAATGTATCATGAGAGGACGAAGCACATTGATATAAAGTATCATTTCATCCGAGAAACCATTGCTGAAAGAAAAGTCTCTGTTCAGAAGATCAACACTAGAGACAATCCTGCTGACATGTTCACAAAACCTCTTCCAATATCCAAGTTCAAGCTTTGCCTGAACTTGATTGGCATATTTGAAGAATGATTTTGCCCATTGGAGTTTTTGCGGAGAAGGTGGAGCAAATTTACNACCGAAGAAGAATATATGGCAGTGACCGAGGCGATCAAAGAAGCTTTATGGTTGAAGGGTCTATTTGCGGAACTCAGTTTACACCAAGGTGGTATTACCATTTTCTGTGATAGTCAAAGTGCCATTCACTTGACTAAAGATCAAATGTATCATGAGAGGACGAAGCACATTGATATAAAGTATCATTTCATCCGAGAAACCATTGCTGAAAGAAAAGTCTCTGTTCAGAAGATCAACACTAGAGACAATCCTGCTGACATGTTCACAAAACCTCTTCCAGTATCCAAGTTCAAGCTTTGCCTGAACTTGATTGGCATTTATGAAGAATGATTTTGCCCATTGGGGTTTTTGCGGAGAAGGTGGAGCAAATTTACTATATATAAGCCGAAATTAGGCCAAGGTGGAGATTTGTAATATGGCCAAAGTTTCATGACATTTGCCATGACATAATATCCATTATAACAAATTTGTGGTTCATGACATTTGCCATGACATAATATCCATTATTAGGCCAAGGATTTCTTGCTATAAATAGAGGAGTTTCTCCTCATTTGTAAACACACCAATTCAAGAGCTTTTCACTCTTGTCTTTCTTTCTCCTCCTTTATTTCATTATAGAGTATTTTGTAAGAGAGTGAGTGTTGGGAAACACTTGTGTGAACCTTTTCTTTGGAGTGATCTTGTGAGGTTATTCTCTTGGGTTATTTGAGATTAATTAGAGTATTTACTCTAATTTTGTACTCTCTTTTGTACTCTTGTTGGTATAGTAAATTGCTCATCTCCGCTTGTGGACGTAGGTCACCTTGACCGAACCACGTTAAATTTGTGTCTTCTTTATATTCTTTAATTGCCATTATTATCACATTCTATTGTCTTTGTTATTGTCATTATACCATTGTTTGGCTAAATTCCGCACTACCCGGGTTTCCGATCCTAACAAATAGGTATCAGAGCCAGATCTAACTGGCCAAAATAACTCTAACAAAGTCTTATGTTGAGAAATTTGACCGAAGTGCAAGCTTTGGAATGTGACAATTAAAGATGGAAGCTATCCTAATTCAGGATCGCTTAGATTTGGCACTGCAAGGAAAGGAGAATATGCCGGATAAAATGACGGACGAGGAGTTTGCCGTCATGNGAACCACGTTAAATTTGTGTCTTCTTTATATTCTTTAATTGCCGTTATTATCACATTCTATTGTATTTGTTATTGTCATTATACCGTTGTTTGGCTAAATTCCGTACTACCCGGGTTTTCGATCCTAACATTAAGCTTAGTGGAAGGTTTCTGGTTAATAGAGTGTGTATTCTATTCGTGATTCAGAGTTGATCACGGGATCCTCATGTTTTTGCATTTTAGCATGATCGATACGGTGAGCTGTATGGAATTGAGGTTGAAGGATCAAGGTTGCAATTCAGATTTGATAGGGAGGTCATGAGTTCGAGTCAATAAAAGAGATTTCAGATATTTAAGAGTGTTCTAGCACTGCTTCGTATCGCTTGAGAAGGACGCGTCTTATGGTTGATATATTGTACATCAGTTTGTAGATGCTTAGCTTGTATTACAAAAATTGCATGGTTGGTGAACATTGATGCTCAGGTTCTTTTACTTTGTATGGGATATGGGAGAAACTTCCGTGGAGTGGTTGTGTATGCTTAAGTCACTCGTATGAGGGAAAGAGACAGAGATCAGTGATGGGGATTTTGGTATTCTCTCACTTTGGGATTTTATCTTCTAAGAGGTGGACTATACCTCTGGCTGCAGATTGTGGGAGTGTAGTTAGTATTTGACAACTGATTGTATGTGTCATGATTGGAGCCACCATGGACTTCTAGATGGATATTAACTTATTGCAGAATGGCCCAAATCGGTTTGTTGATCCATTGGTAGGCCTAATGAGAATGTGTATTCTTTATTGTACTGGATGTTTTTGGTCAGTGCATTGTTTGCTAGGGGTATGTCATTGGGCGCAATTGATACTATTCCTGCTTTGATCTGTTTCATGTGTTAATTCTTATGCTACGATGGGTTATGAGACAACTTTGTTATTCACCCGCATGTTGCAGTTTTGATTAGGCCTTGTGACGATATATGAGTGAGATGACTCTTGATATGTTGACTTGCTTGTTACACCTTTGTAGTGCTTGGCCTTTTGTAGTGCAGTGTGCTATCTGTCTCTCCATGGTTATATTTATGCGCTATACATGCTTTTTGTGGTCACACATATGGTTAGTGAGTATGGGCATTTTGGCTAGGTGGGTAGTCCTATATGGATTGATATATGTAGATCTGGTTGCACGCTGCAACGATTTTATATATGGATCGGGTTGCACGCTACAACGAGATTTTGATTAGGTGTGACTCATCGTGTTTATTTCATGTGTTTTTTTCTCCCTTATGGGATGGAATCATAGCGTTATGCTCTTATGGTTGTATCTGTTAAACTTGCGGGATGGTTCCTTTTGGTTCTCTTTCCATTATTGATCATATTTGAGTGGTTGTTTGTTGGTGAACGGATCACGTCATATGAGGTCCTTGATGATATATGAGATGGCCTATCAATATAGTAGCTTGTGCTGGGCGAGACAAAATTTTGGACCTAGAATTAGTGCTATCAAATTTGTATAAGGTATGTTTGGAAACAAAATATTACTAATCAGTTCAGAATTTAGCAATGGTTATCGTCGGGTGAGAACTCCATGACTTATTTATTCGACAAATAGTTATGAGTTTCTACACATTTCTGGCATCATTAGAAATGTTGCGAGGTTTGGAGCAAGTTTTATTTGTCATGAGGTGTAATACCGAAACCTGGTTTGGTTATGAGCAACTATTGTGTTTGGAAGATATTGCTATGGGCATATAAGTTATACGGTATGTCGTGTGGTTACATCTTGGAAGTGTACTTATGCTTTGATATAGCTTGTTAAGATTGATACAATGTATATTTATCAGAATCAGATCTTTAGGGAGCTCGGGACGTAAGAATTTGGTCTTATGGATTCTTACACTAAGGTTGAAGGAACAAATTCAGTTCGGATGGTGTAATGGGATTATGTGGTTTGCAGCATTGTGAGATCACCCATAGGCATGTGTACGATGGGTTATACAATAATTATGATAACTTTGGAGTAACTCTTGGCTGGTCTGAGGATGAACGTATGTTTAAGTGGGGGAGAATATAACCCGACCGATCGTTTTGAGCTTTAGCACTTTGTTGGGTGGGTTAAGACCTTGCGTAGCTTCACATTATGCATTTTGACTAGTGAAAATGGCTGGTTTTGATTTTCGTGAGGTTCAGAGTTGATTTGGAGGAGTAATTCTAAATTCAAAAGCTTTAAGTTCGAAGAGTTGATCAAAATTTGACTTTTGATTAAACGACCTCAGAATGAGAATTAGATGTTTTCAATAGGTACATGTGGTGATTTTGAACTTGGGCGTATATTGGGATTTGAATTTTGATAATCCTAGGAGGTTTTGGCTTTATTTGACGAAAGTTGGCAGTTTGAGAAATTGGAGAGTTTGACCTGAGAGTTGACTTTGTGGCTATCGAGCTCGAATTGTTGTTCCAAGAATTGGAACATGTTCATTTTGTCATTTGGGATTAGTGTGCAATGTTTGGGTTCATTCCGGATTGGCTAGGTTTGAATAAGACCTTAGTTCGAAGTTGGAAGTTTATGAACTTAAGAGGTTGGTCTTGTTCGACGATTCTTGGTTTTGACGTTAATTTTGGTGTTTTGAACCTTCACATAAGTTTGGATTATGTATATGGACTTGTTGCCATGTTCAGATGGAGTCTCGAGAGGCTCAGGTGAGTTTCAGGGTGACTTCAGATCATTTTGAACAAATTTGTGGTTGCTGGTATTCTGGTGTTTAGGCATGCATCGCGACCGCGATGGGTTGCACGCGATCGCAGAGTTGATTTTGTTGCACCTGGGTTTTTGTCCTCGATTCACTAGTATAATGATGCAATCGCGAAAGGTGGAGGATTTGGCCTACGTGTCGCATGCACCGGTTCGTGTTCGCATAGAGGATGAGGCTGGCTGGAGTTATTGTTCGCATTCGCGGGTGGTGAGACGCGTTCGCGATTGAGGCGGAGCTGGAGTGCTCCACGTTCGCGTATGGTTCTTTGTGATTGCGAAGGCTTATTTGGGCAGTGGTATTTCTGTGCTTTGCTATCCTAAAGCTTTGGACCACCATCGCGAAGGGTTTACGTGGAGCAGATTATTTAAGTTGCTATTTCGAGACTGTCTGTTATTTCATAATTGGAGCCCTAGATTTCGAGAAGAGGCGATTTTGAAGAGCAATTTCACTACTACATTGGAGGTAGGCAATTTCACTTGGATTTGGCTTTATACCTTGATTGGCCATTTCTATGCCTAAAACTTGGGATTTTGAAAGAAAATTTGGGGTTTTGTTTACACTTTAAGAGAGTGTAGTTTGGAGGTTTTGATGATTAATTTGGACCCAGATTTGGAAACTAATTATATATTTGTGCTTGGCAGGTTATGGGTTACCGAATTTTTGTATTGGTTTCGAATTTCGGGCACGCGCGCACAAGGTGACGTTTGGGGATTTTTTCAAAGATCGAAGCTTTATGGATTGGAATTACTTCCTATGGCATTGTTGATTTCCTTGGATGATGTTTGGCTTGGATTTGCGTGGTTGGATAGCTAGATCGAGGTTTTGCCCGATTCGAGGTTGAAGACTAGTCTGTATGAGGTAAGTAATTTGTCTAAACTTGAATCTGAGGGTAATTTACAATTGTTTATGGTATTTGTTATGTGATGGGAGTGACGTATATATGAGGTAACGAGCGTATATGCGTGCACCGTGATTTCTCATGATCAGGGTAGTTCTTAGGCTATTATATGCCTTGTTTTGCTATCATGCTTTTTGGATATCATGTTTTCTCTATTTGTATGACTACGTGAGTTATTATACATGTTAGAAATCATGTCTAGGCTACCTGCTTAATTGTTTGAGACATGATAGGGCTATTTTTCTATGTTGAGCTATTTGCCTTAGCCGTAGTCATTCTAGTTAGTCATGATAATTATATCTGCATGTTATATCACTGTCTCTGTGCACTTTTGATATGTTGTCTCATATGTTATTGATGTCCTTATACGTGACACGAGTTTTTGTTGAATTTGTGGTACATTTTGATAATTTGTGTGGTATATTGGATTATGTTTCTGTGAGGTGTTGGCATATGGAGACTTGAGCGGATTGATGACTGATCTTGGGACATAGAGCCGTGTTGGTATTGATATTGAGGTGACGCGTATGCAAGGCCCCACATTGGTCTAAGTGATCACATGACTCCTTAAAATAAGGGGGTTGATTCTGATCATAGGTCTACAACAGACAATGCTGGTGGTTGAATATAAAATAATAGTCTATGATGTACAATGAAGCAGTTGACAGTAGAAAAAATAAGTGATTGAAAATAGAATGAAACAACAAGCGATTAAAAGAGAATGAAATGATTGCAAATGTAATGACCTGACTGGTCATTTTTTGTATTTGTGCTCCGTTTCCCCTTTTGAAGCTTCCCGTATATGTATGTTTTGTGTATTTCTTGTTATGTGACTTGTGAGAATGGTTGATTGGGTTTCAGGGAGGTTTTGAATTGATTTAGAACTTTGGTTTTTGGTTTGGAAGCTTAGGTTGGAAGTGTTGACTGAGGTTTGACGTTTGAGAAAATAATCTCGGAATGGTGTTCTGATAGTTCCAATAAGTTTATATGTTGATTTTGGACTTACGCTATGCTCGGAGTTGAATTCGGAGGTTCTTAGGATGAATTGGCTCTTTTTGCCGAAAGTTTGCAATTTGAAGGTTTAAAACTTTACCTAAGTTTTACCATGGTTTGACTTTGCGGCTATCGGGTTTGGATTTTGGTTTTGGGACATGGAATAAGTTTGTTTTGTCATTTGGTACTTGTGTGGAATGTTTGGTGTCATTCCGAGTTGGTTTGGTAGGAATCGGACACTTGGTTGTCATTTGGTACTTGTGTGGAATGAGTTGGTTTCATTGCAATTTCTATGGTTTTTGGTGTTCGATTCGTGGTTTCGAATGTTATTTTAGCGTTTTGAGCTCGTGAGAGAGTTTGTATGATGTATCTAGACTTGTGTGGATATTTGGTATGGAGCCCCGGGGGCTCAGGTAAGTTTCAGACGCATTTTAGAGTGTTTTGAACATTTTTCAGATTTGTTGGTTTTTGGCTGGTGCTGTAGGACTCGCAAATGCGAGCACCAGTACACATTTGCGGTAGCCACATTTGCGATGGGCATGTCGCAATTGTGAAGGTGGGCTGGGAGTGGCAGGCTTCGTATTTCCGGAGCCGGCCTGGAAATTGCGATGTGGAGCTGGGCATAGGCAGACCGTATTTGTGATCCTTATCTTGCATTTGCGATGCCTTCTGGGTTCACACTTGTGAAACAATAGTCGCATTTGAAACACTCTTAGGGGCTGGGTAAACTTCACATTTGTGATGCCTGTGTCGCATTTGCGAACCTTTTCTCGCATTTGCGATGCCTACTAGGTTCGCACTAGCGGAACAAAAGTCATATTTGCAACACTCATACGGGCTCGGCAAACTTTGCAATTGTGATCCCTGTGTCGCATTTGCAGAGGTGGCATTTGCGTACCTCTGGTCGCAAATGCGACATTTTCAGCTAGGTTAATACGTAGGATTTTTGGACTTAGACTCCTTATTTTATATTTTGAGATTTGAAGCTCGGGTTGAGGCGATTTTCGAGGCATTTTTCATCCACCTGGATTGGGTTAGTGTTTTTGACTTGGATTTGATTATTTTTCATTAATCTTATCTTTGATTTAGCATTCAACTTATGAACCAATGAATGAAATTGGGGGTTTTTGATAAAACCTTTTGAAAAATGAGAATTTGAAATTTGAGAGTCGAATTGGACTAAAATTTGAAAACCAATCACATATTTGGATTCATGGGGTTATGGGTAGTCAAGATCTACCTCTCAACTCGAGGATTGACTGTGTGGGTCTGGAGTTGACTTTTGTTGATGTTTTGGGGAATTTACAAAGATTGCAACATTATTAATTGAAATTGATTTCTCTTGCATTGTTCGATATTATTATGTCATTTTTGGCTAGATTTGAGTCGAGCAGAGATGAATCTTTGTAACGACTCAGGCGGTCATTTCTAGTATTTTAGCCCCATTTCCCCTATTTGATGCTTCACATATGTGTGTTTGTTGTTGTGTGACATGCCGGGGTGGTTGGTTTGATTTCGGGGGAATTTGGGATTGAATTGAAACACTTACTTCCTAGTTTGGAAGCTTAAGTTTTGAAGGTTGATCGGAGTTTGTCTTTTTATAGATGACCCCAGAATGGTATTTTGATGGTTTTAATAGGTTTGTATGGTGAGTTTGGACTTAGGCATATATCTGGATTTGGAGGTCCATAGGTAGATTTGGTATTTGTTTTGGCAAAAGTTGGTAAATTAAAAGTTTGGAATATTGATAGATTTTACTGAAGTTGACTTTGATGATATCGGGTTAGGATTGTGGTTCCGAGAGTTATAATAGGCCCGTCATGTTATTTGGGACTTATATACAAATTTTGGGGTCATTCCGAGTTTTTAGGCATGTTCGGCGTAAGTTTTGAATTTGAAAATTTGATTAGTTCCCCAGGATTGAATTGAGGTGCGATTCATGGGTTATATGTGATTTGAGGCCTCGAGAAAGTCCGTGTTATATTTTGGGTTTGGTTTGTATGATTGGATGGGGCCCCGAGCCCCTCATGTGTGCTTTGAACCGATTTTGGATTATTTTGGACTATGTTGCATTGCTAAAGTTTTGCTGACTCTGATTCTTTTGCACCTGCGGAAGTCTAGTCACAGATGTGACACTGTATATGCATCCTTGAAGGCACAAATGCGTGATTTGGGTGGGAGGAGCTGTGTCCACAGATGCGGAATTTGGGGAGCAGAAGCGATGTCACTTCTATAATGTCCAATGCATAGTAGCGCTATTGCAGGTGCAACTGGGAGTCTACAGAAGCGGGAGACCGAGATTGAAGTGAGGATCGCATATGCGGTCCTTTGACCGCAGATGCGATAGATTGTCCGAAAATGTGAAAATTACTGGGTAGACTATATGAATTTGAGTGTTTGGTCATTTTTCATTATTTGGGGTTATGGAGCTCGGTTGTAGGCGATGTTTGTAGGGCTTTTCACTAAAATTGAAGAGGTAAGTGAACTTTACTTAATTTTGATGTTAGATATTGTTTATCATATTTTCGGAGGGAGGAACAGTTTACTAAATATGTCTGATTCATTTCCATCATTCTCTTCCTTTGCAAAAATGAATATATCCCCTATTCTATATAAACTCTTGTCCAAACAATATGAGTACCTATATAAAGTAGATATCCTACCCGACGAACAAAATGTAACCTCGAATAAACTACCCCTCATAAACCATTACTCAGCTTTTGCCAAAACATCATTTGCACCATGTTCCCAGATTTGTTCCTTAGTCCAACACAGATCAAAAGGTGTGAAAGAATATGTTGTTGCGTCAAACCTTGACCAACATCCTATTCTTGCCACTAGAGAAGAACAATTCATCACCCTTCAAATCCCGGATAATTTTTCTAGACAATGGAGAAATCATCGCTTTATCCATATCTATTTTAGTGCTATCTAAATCGCTTTAATATATCATGGAAGAAAAGGTCAATCTGTTGTTGCTCGCCTTTCTCTTCTAGATACAAGATACCATGAGTACCAACATGCAAATTTAGGTAATGCAAAAGTTACTTTAAATGTTGGGATTGTCTTCATAACTATCTTTCCAAATTTCAACATGTCCCTTTACGACCCATACTTAACCGAGGCATTAAAAATCCAAGTCCAAATCTAAGGAGCCACACAAGCCAAAGATGCTATCCACGCCACTCTTTATCATCAAATAGCGTGGCAGGTCCAAAATCATGCTATGGATCTCTGCCTTCCCGGAGGAGAAAATGCTTTACTCTTAAACATTGATGCTACAAATGGAAACACCATATGCACCCAAATACCCAGATAGATTTCCAGAAATGAGATCTTTAAAATCCTTCCTGATTCCTAGATCAATTTAGAGGAATCTCTGCAATCTGATGAGCCAACCTTTACCAAAAGAAATGACAAAACCATTTCCATAAGCTTTGACTATTGCCATCTTAAACAATCCAATAAACCCATCTTTTCTTGCCAAATGATCCAACCCAATGATCCAGACCCTGACCCAGAAAGCGAACCCTTCTAGAATATATAAACTTTCATGGAAGAACATGACCGGACCCAATATTTCGATAAGGAGGGTAAAAGAGTTTGGTGGTTCAAATGCCCCTTTACGGGATACTGTCCATGAGATCTTGGTTGCGATTGACAAGACTATTTTTGAAGACCCAATTGGAGAATATACGAACACCATATGCATCATTGGGAAAGATTTGGCCTCAACGAAACAAAACCAAAAACCAAAAAACAAAAACAAGAAAAACCACTAAAAAGCAATTTCGAGCCAAATATGAAAATAATGATCCTTCAATTGGCTCATTAAGCCATCTAGGTAAATATGAGTTTTTTGTCAGTTACAAACTCCAGGAATAGGCAAAATTACCAAAACATTCACTCCAAGCTGGGAAAATAGTGAAACAACACCCAAACCCAAACCACCATCAGCTCATACCCCAGAAGCCAAAAAGCCACCTGAACCTAAAACTTCATCAACTTAAAAAATCCCAAAGTCCACACAACCACAGATATTCATGCTAAGCCATTTAAGCTCCAGCCATACCCAAGATTTTCCTTCACTTCAACCTTTTGAAAAAGAGGATATAAGCCATGGTTAAAAAATTCCCCAAGAAAAATATAGTGCTACCTATTGGAGAAAACCCCACAACAAATGACATCGAAGCAACAATGAGCTGGCAATCAAACAATTCCATTTGTCAAAACAAAGTGCTGAACAATATTGGCAACACCATAAAAAATGTGGTTCATACACACAATAAAATGATGAGCAAAGTTGAAACAATTGAGAAAAAGGTGGAGTAGACATTGTCTCACCATCCAGGACTAATCAAAGCCTTGGTACAAAGGTTGGCAAATTTACAATATGAGATTTGTCCGCCAGGAACTTCACTTTTCCAATTCTTCCAACAACAACAAAAGGAGACGATTTCCATCAGGGAATAAATTCAACTTTTGAGAAATGAGCGTTTTGGGTCACAAAAAACCCCAGATTTCCCTTCAAAACCTACATTCTTTGCTATGTCGCCACAAGCATATTCCCCACTTAAATTGGACTACACCTTTTCTACTTTTCCTACTACCTCATAAAATCCTATTTTGTTCACTCAATCCTTAAAATAGGAACATGAATTTGATATTGCAAAAAGGTTTGGGAAAGGAAAGTTGCGCTTGCAGCGCAGAAACAAACCAAGAAAAGATGAGATCATGGAGAAAGTTAAAAAGGGTCCAACCCCGAAAATCTGATGATTTCTGATCAGAAGGCTCTATACCTCTATGTCTCCCAACCAAGACACATGTCAGAAGGAGATAACACATGGTCAGAATTTCTAAATTCATCAGACGATGATACAATGGAAGACAACTCTCAATCAAGGAATGAGTCCACAATAAACTCTTCCAAAGAAGACGTTCCCCCAGTATTTGTAAACCAGCCAAGAGACTCAGAAATATCTGAGGTAGATGAGGATCAAGAAGGTATGACAGATGAACCAATCCCAGAAAGAAGTTATGAGCCCATGGTGTCAAAACCAGTTGGAACTGGCTTCCACACTTTCACCTTAGATGACGTCAAAGTTTCAAAATGGCCTCAAAGGATCCAAGACTTCTTTACTTGGACGGTGACCAAATATTTGGTGGAACGAGAAGCGTATATTATCCTGTCAGAACTCACTTCATGGTTCTCAGGAAGCCTCAAAGATTGGTGGAACTCACTTGGGATTCAAGAAAACAATACTTTTTCTTACTTTCTAGCATTTTGCCTTCAACATCAGAATCCTACATGAAGTTTTCTGTGGAGATACTAGCCAAAGATAAGAAAATATGAGAAGACAACTCTTTGAGATGAAGTGTGTGCCATTTTATATAAACGACATTGACAAGCATTTTCAAAAAATGGCAAGGATATACTTTGAGATTGGCAGAGACATCAACCTGAAGAAATATTTATCTCTTCCCTTCCAAAGTTGTCAGCAAGTCGAACCATGACTATCATTAAAGAAAAGTTTCAGTACAAAATAATCCCACAAGTCGGCTACGTCAGACTAGCTATTTGTGTCGCATTGGAGGGCATTTGTATGGAGCTCTCTACCCTAAAACAAATTATCCAACACAATCCAATGCTTGACAAAGCATGCCACAGGTCCGATCTGATCACTGGATCAAGATGTTCCTACCACACATCTAGGTGACGGAAAGGATTCAGAAAGTTTAGATGGCTAAGAATTCCAGATGGGAGATCAAGGTCTAGGAGACGCACAAAATATTTCAGACGAAGGAGGCCAGGAAATTTTCACAAAAAGAACAGATGCTTTACTTGCCATAAAATTGGACATTTTGCAAGAAATTTTCCCCAATCGAGGAGATCTGTCAAACTCCTTGAAGAAATTAAAGATTACACTTGCATACATCTCGGAGAAGAAGAAGACCTCGAGTCTATAGTCTCTATGGACGATGAACCCACTAAAGAAACTTTATACTCTTTTGATATATACGAAGATCATGGTGATGACCACTATCAAATTTCAGAACTAGCAGCTAAAGAACGAGAGGAGATGAATGCTCTCATAGTCATCCCTTAGGTGGAACTCATGGTTTATCCATCCAAATGGGATAAGCCAACTAGAGTCATTCCTTTCATTGACACTAGAGCTGCTTGTTCACTCATGAATCCAGTTGTTCTCCCTGAAGATAAATGGGTGCTGCACTTCAAAGATTTCAATACAACATCAAATGGAATACTGACTATTACTCTCATCACAAAGCACGCAATCACAATTAAGTTTTTTTACAGGATTGAACTATAGAACCAAGCTTATAGGGTCTGATGTACCAGGAAAAGACCTTATCATTGAATTCGACATTTTCAGACAACAAAAAGATCAACTCGATCAGGAATAACATGATAACCTTTAAGAGGCAGTTCAAACCTTATTCTGAAATTCCAAGGCTATTCCAAATCACCAATGATGAAAACATCAAGGAGATTGAACAAAATCTCATTGAGCATTCATATACTAAATCCCACAAGGATTTTATAAAGAAAGGCAAAAGCCCATTATGGAAGAATACAGAGTTTCGTATCAAGCTCCATTTAAAGAAGAATAACAATATCAATCCAACAAAAGCCACTCATTTAGGCATAAACCCTGATCATCCTTATGTTGCAAAGAAAGAATGCGACAAACTCTTGGAATTTGATATGATAGAACTATCAGATTCACAATGGGCATGCAGAGCATTTTATGTCAACAAAAGAGCTGAGCAAATAAGAGTAAAACTCAGGTTAGTTATTAACTACAAACCACTTAACCACTTCCTCCAAGATGGTAAATTCCTTATCCCAAATAAACTCACTCTTTTCTCCCACTTAGCCAAAGCCAAATATTTTTCCAAGTTTGGTCTTAAATCCGAATTTTGGCAATTGGGAATCCACCCCGAAGAAAGAGCCAAAACGGGATTTTGCATCCCCGATCATCATTTTCAATGGAAAGTCATCCCCTTCGGATTAAAAACTACATCCTCCTTGTTCCAAAAAGCCATGATAAAAATATTCCAACCCATCCTCCATACCTCTTTGGTTTACATTGATGACATCCTGTTTAGTAATACATTGGAGGAATATGTCAGCTTGCTCCATCAATTTGAGGCACTGGTAACACAATAAGGGATCATGCTCTCCGTAAAAAAAGATAGTTCTTGCTTAAAAGGAGATTGATTTACTCGGAATGTACTTTGTTCAAGGTACAGACAGTCTAGGACCACATATATGTCAGGAACTGCTCAAATGTCCAAATTACCAGCCTCATAACAAAACAGATCCAAGAGTTCTTGGGTGTATTAAATTATGTAATAGATTTCATACCAAATATCTCTACATATATTTCTCTGCTCACAAAGATGCTCAAGAAAAATGCTCCGTCATGGGGAAAGAAACAAGATAAAGTGTCAAGAAAATAAAGGAGATATCTAAAGATGTCAAGTCCCTCTACATCCCTTTAGAAGGTAAAAAAAAAATACTTCAAACCGATGCTAGCAATGCATATTGGAGTGCTGTTCTGTTTGAAGAAAATGATGGCCAAAGGAAAATATGCGGATATGCTAGCGAAAAGTTCAAAGATGCCAAGCAACATTATCACTCCACTTTCAAGGAAATTCTTGCAGTAAAGAATGGAATCAAGAAATACAATTTTTTCCCGATTCATATAGAATTTCTGATAGAAATGGAGATGAAGGCCTTCCCAAAGATGCTCCAGATAAATGTAAAAATTATTCTTGATCTTCAGATTCTCAAATGGGCCCAATGGTTCTCTCCATACAAGTTCCAAGTCAATCACCTAAAAGGAAAGGATAATATTCTCGTAGATATTTTGTCTCGACTAGAAGAATTCTTAAAGAGTTTTTCCCTAGAAAAGATGAATTCAAAACAAAAGCTAATCAGCCAGATCTTCATGTTTTCAAATGTATTAGGAACAACTTCATTAAAGCCAACGGATCATCCACCAGAGTTGTTCAACCTCATGGGTCCCTTTGTTCCATCAATTATAATGGAAAGAAGAGCTTATTATGAGCTCCAGATTTTTTGGCAACATGGAGGATCTATTCTCAAACAATACGGGGTCAATCTAGAGTATCCATTACGCACAAGCCAGGGATTTTCCCCAGGAACTTTTATGGTTCTTCTGGTACTTATGCCATCAGTATTATGTTTTCATAGACTTCAAGTGCAACGTCTTCAAAGATTTGAAAACATTGAACCTACTCTTAAAATATTTTTATTATAGTTCAAGCCTCAAGGATATTGGATAAATGTTTCAACGATTCCTACAAAGCAAAGGTATTCATGTTCCATAGGTTAGTGAATATTATTAATGGTAAGGTCCAGGCACAAGCTGAAGTATCATTCTGGTGGAAATTTCCCGTGTCCATTTTATCCATGGAAGAAAAATATAGTGAAGCACAAAGAATTATCTTCTAGAAAAATAGGTGTATCCCAAGAGAGATATGGCCAAAATATTGGGCGAGCTGGAATTATACCAGCACTCATCCTCACTGGGAAAGGATCCGAGAAGCAGCAAAGGAATACCAAACCCCATACGAAGTCATCCGAGAAAAAATCACTCAAGACATCTCCAAATTAAGGTTACAAATTACATCTCTCAATCCAAAGGGCAAGGAACACAACGAAATAGGATCATCAAGCTCCGAGCGTTACTACACAAGATCTTTGAAAAGATGCCTAGAAGACAAAGCCAGAGAATTAATGCAAGATAATCATCTAAATCCCTGCTAATTTTACCCTAATCCCACATTGCCTCCCATAAAACCCTAAAAAATCATCTACCCATACCAAGACAAAATCCCACATATTTCTATACTATCCGGACCCCACTTTCACATGCTCCGTCACATGGATCACCCTACTTTGACATGCTTTCACATGACCCCACATACTTCCAAATGCGTTACCATGTATATTTCACCTATTTCACATGTTTTCATAAGCATTTTAGTATGTATTAGTCACTTTGCCTAAGGTCCTTCACATGTCAAAAGGGACCCAATAATAGATAGGTTTGCCACGTAAGATAGGTATATTTTATAATAAGTTTGTCTTGTAATAACCTCCTAGCCCTATATAAAGAAGGCCATGTAGTAGTTGTAAGGTCATCTTGTAACCTTTGTAAATCTTTGTGATATATTACATATGAGTTCTTTCTAAATTTCCCTCTTGTTCTTTCTTTCTAATGGATGGAAAGGTCGGTCCATGTATGAAAATAGAGTAAGAATACTCTAAGAAAGTTAACTTATTGTAGCACGAAAGTTTTCTGAGTTATAACAGCTAAAGTTGGTTATAATACAAATTTTTCTTGAGTTGTGTAGCTTGGAAAGCTGTCCATTATTGGTTGTGGAAGCCAACCCCTTTGTAGAAAAACTTTTGCGACTATAAGCAAATTAACTGTTCGTGTTGCTTGGCAAGCCGTCCCTTATGGGTTATTTAAGCCAACACCTTTGTTGAAAACTTTCATATCTCTGATTTTGTTTTCTTTCTTGCAGTCCCTTGATACCACAGTACACAGAAAAGAGCATGAGACTCCAAGAAAGAAAACTAAATCATAGATACAAAAGTTTCCCTACAAAGGGGCTGGATTCAACAACCATAAAGGACGGCTTGCCAAGATACACAAAAAGTTAATTTACTTATAGTTGCAAAAGTTTTTCTTCAAAGGGGCTGTCTTAGTTTTGGATAAAACACACATATTTGGACTCGTATTGGAATGGGCATTCGAAATTTGTGAGTTTTGATGGGTTCCGGGGTGCAAGCTCGGGGTTGACTTTTTTGATTTTTCCTCAAGATCATATCTTTATTGTTTGGGGTTGTTTCATATGGTTTTTATTGATGATATTAAGTGGCTTTTACTAGATTCGAGTCGCTCGGAGGTCCATTCGCATGGGAAGGGCATTTTGGAGTACTAATTCACGCGTTTTGAGGTAAGTAACATATCTAAACTTTGTTTGAGAGTAATTATCCCTGTGGTCTATGATACTTGAGATGTTTGGGGGTAACGCACGTGCTAGGTGACGGGCGTGTATATGTACACCGGGGTATTCATGATCCGGGTAGACTTTGGGTTACTATGAGACTTGGTTGCTTTTATGCCTCATTATATCTGTGTTTTCTCTACTTGTATGATCATTAGAACTATAATATATGTTAGAATCATGTCTAGGCTATGTACTTATTTTTTTGAGATAGGATAGGGATATTCTTAATGTCTTGAGCTATTTGCCTTAATTGTAGTTATATTCTCAGTCATAATTCTTCATCCGCATATTATATCTCAGTCTTTGTATATTATTTGTATGCCATATCAGATGCTATTGATGCCTTTTATATGTGATACGCTTTGGGCTGAGATCTATCAGACGTGAGGCATTGAGACTTGAGCGGTTGAGACAAATGTAGGCCTTAGGGATGTATTGTGATTTATATTGGATTGGGTTGCACGTCGCAATGAAGTGACATTTGGATCGGGTTAAACGACTCAACATTTATATTGATTGTTGATCAGCGCTTGGGAAAGGATTCGCTCCTTTAGAGTCTGATATTATAGTGAGCGTAAGCACAATGTTATATATGTACTTTGATGAGTGGCATTTGTGCCAGGCACCCGTACAGTGCTGAATGTGGTTGCGTGTGTGATGGTGAGGGGTACTTTTTCCAGGCACCGTGAGTATGTTGAGTCTGAGTATACTAGATAACTTCACTGTGATGTTATTGACTTGACTTGTATATTTGACATGTAGGCATAAAGATATATTTTCCTCATTCTAGATGGTAAATGAAACGTCTTATCTATTATTGAAAATTTGTAAAGTTACAATTTCCTTGATAAACTCATGTTTTAGTGATTTCGGTGAAAGATTGGGCTTTGACGTTTATACTTGGAAAGCATGTCTAATTTTTCGTAATGGTGAACAAGCTGAACATGATATCTTTTGAGTTATTTACTTTTACTGTCATTATTATATCATGTGTTGTTATTGATTATTGGTGTTGGACCCTGACTTTCTTCTCAGCTCGTCACTGCTTTTAGCCTAATGTTAGGTTTATTACTTATTGAGCACATGTGGTTGGTTATACTCATACTATACTCTCCACTTTATGTACAAATGCGGCTACTTTAGGCCATGGTGATTGCTAGAGTTTGCACCGGTTCAGCTTGTGGAGACTACGAGGTAGCTGCTATGTCATTCACAGACCTTGAAGTTCTCTTTTGTTTATTTTTGTAATATCATTCGGAAAGTTTGTATTGATAAGTTGACTCTGTAATTTTGAGATTATGTAGCACTCGTGTACTCGTTGACACCAGATCTTTGGGATGATTGTAGTTGCGTTATTGTTGCTATTTTTAGATATTTATGATTATTCCGCTGTTAAAATTTTTAAGCTTCTGTTAGTTGAGTTTATTGTTATTGTGAAATAGTTGGCTTGCCTAGTAAGCAGTGTTAGGCGCCGTCACGACTCCTGTGGGAGATTGGGTCATGATAATTTTAAAGGATAAATATTTTTGGAGTATTGATTGGGGCTATTTGAGGTAAGTATCTTGTCTAACCTTGTGTGGCGGAATTATCCCTTAGGATTTGGTATAATTTACATAATTATGCTATGTGAAACGACGTGTACACGAGGTGACGAGTGTGTACACAGGCATATGTGTGGTGTATAATCGGATTAGATCTTAGGCTATTAATATGCCTTGAATTTGGGTTGTTTGTTATACGAAACATGCTTTATTGTTGAATTCTCTCCCCACTCTTATGTAATTCTTATGATTCTTGTGCACATTTGAGTTGTGGGCTATATATTGATGTGACTTTGGGTATTGTTGTTTTTTGATATTATGGCATATGTGAAGGTGTTGTGCGGGTTGTTTGTTGTTGTTTAGAGTATAAGGGTGGCGAGATGCGCATGCGGCGACATAAGGGAGTCATTTCATTGTGATGTGCATGTACCAAGAAAAGGGTGGATATTTATGTGCATGCAGCGGCATAATGAAGGCATTCCATTGATTATGTGCATACATCGACATAAGGGTGGCTTCGTTGGGATGTTATGAGATATATCGGGATGTCAATTGTTATTGTTCATGTGTTGGAACTGGGGGTTTATGTTGTGATCATATACTTATTTTCTAAATGCTTATGACTTGTTTTTTGTGAGATGTTGGTTGATTTTGATATGTATATCATGCCCCACCCCTATTGATAGTCTGTTGGCAAAGACGGGTTATTCTACATTGAGCTATTGTTACACGCTTTAGAGGTTGTTGATATTTGTTCTGTTTTGCATCTTGTTATCTGTGTTTTTATATCGTGCACATGTTATTTGACTGGTGGGTGTCTAATTTAAATCTCGTCACTACTCCACCGAGGTTAGTCTTGATACTTACTGGGTACAGACTGTGGTGTACTCAAACTATGCTTCTACACTATGTAAAGATCCAGGCACTTCCGATCGAGCTGATTGATAGGATTGCATGTTAGATCTGGTTGGTGACTTCAAGGTATCCCTGCTATTTCATTCACAGGCCTTGGAGTCACCTTCATTA
The DNA here is from genome assembly GCA_000715115.1 of Nicotiana otophora. Lineage (NCBI taxonomy): Eukaryota > Viridiplantae > Streptophyta > Magnoliopsida > Solanales > Solanaceae > Nicotiana > Nicotiana otophora. The sequence continues at coordinate 19,316 of AWOL01S0037581.1, read as the reverse complement.
ATTTCTTTTCTACTGCTTATGTATTCCAACCACCACTGTACGCTTTGAGACTTGTTATGTATTTCTTGTAGAGCTTATGATTCAATATTGTCGGGTTTTGGAAAGTTACTTACTGTATTCATGTTTGGTAGATTGTATCATATTACGTAGTTTTTGTTTAATTTAATGTTGTCATATTTTGTTTGATATTGTTATGTTATAGGCTTACCTAGTTTCAGAGACTAGGTGCCATCACGACCCCTATGGTGGGATTTTGGGTCGTGACATGTTGGTATCAGAGCTCTAGGTTCATAGGTTCTATGAGTCATAACCAAGTTTAGTAGAGTCTTGTGGATTGATACAGAGTTCTATACTTATCTTTGAGAGGCTACAGGATTATTAGGAAATTCCACTTCTTTCATTTTTTATAGTGCCGAAATATTGATTTCTGAGTTTGAGCCTTTATCTTTCTATTCTATCACACATGGCGAGGACACGAGTTTTAGTTACTAATGATGATGCCCCCAGGGCCAGTATTACTAGACGACGGGGCAAAGGCAGAGGCAGAGGTAGAGGCAGAGGTGGGGTACGTGCCGCAGTGAGGGGCCGTGCTAGGGCCGCGACTGAGGAGCCACCAATAGCTCTAATTAGGGAGCAGGAACCCGAGGCACATGTTGCTACTCCTGGACTTCAAGATACTTTGGCTCACGTTTTGAGCATGTTTGGGACTTGTTCTCAGGCGGGGTGGATCCTAGTTGCACCAGCTACTTCACAGGTTGGGGAAGAGCACAAACTCCCTCCATACATACTCTAGAGCAGCGCGCTCATATTGATCAGGCTCCGGGTGTCATACCGCTGTAGCCTGTGATTGCGTTTTTGCTCGAGGTCGGTCCAGTTGCGTCGGTTCAGGAGCAAAAAAGGTTAGAGAGGTTCTAGAAGTATCATCCTCCTACCTTCAGCGATAGAGCTTCTGAGGATACAAAGGGTTTCTTAGACCATTATCGCTGTATTCTGTGTGCTATGGGCATAGTAGATATGAGCGGGGTCGACTTTAATACCTTTTAGCTGACGGGGCCGATGTATAGATGGTGGTAGACGTATGAGGCAAGCAGGCTAGCTAGATAAGAACCACTTACATGGACCCAATTCACTTATCTCTTTCTGAGAGAGTTTATTCCACAACCCGTATCGATGGGTTACACACCGACCTCGAGTAGTTGCGCCAGGGGACTATGTCTGTGTCCGAGTATGTTATGAGGTTTACAGAGTTATCTCATCATGAACTTGCTTTGGTTTCCACTGTTAGAGAGAGAGAGAGTCCGCAAATTCATTGAAGGACTCGGTTATAGCCTAATATTTGGGATGGCACAGGAGTTGGAGACCGATACTCCATTCCAGCAGTTTGTGGAGATTGATAGGAGGCTGGAGTGTATACTCTGATAGCTCCGATAGGAGAGGGTGGATATGGAGTCCAAGAGTCCTCAAGGTTTTGGAGGATTTAGTGGTTCCCACTCTTCGGCTACAACTCGTCATGGTAGAGGCTTTATCAATCGACTGGTTCAATCTGCATTTCAGGTTACTCGTAGTGCTCTAGCTAGCCAGGGACCCCAGGGTTACTCATATTGGAAAGCCATCATTTAGTGCACCTTTTACACGGGGTTCCTACAACGACTATTCTAGTCGTCCGGGAAAGACTTAGTACCAGCAGCCACGTCCGTAGAGGGTTTGTTTCGAGTGTGGTGGTGCTAGGAACTTTGTGAGAGATTATCACAGACTTTTGAGGGGTGGGTGTCAGTAGGGTACTCAGGATACGGTTTCCTCTACAATTGCTACTCTACCTACACAACCAGCTAGGGGTAGAGGACATCCTAAATGGGGAGGCCAGGCTCGTTGTTATGCTTTTCCTGGTAGGAATGAGGCAGTTGCATCAGATGCTGTCATTACAGACATTATTCCGGTTAGTCATAGAGATGCATCGGTTTTATTTTATCCGGGCTCTAATTATTCATATATGTCATCCTATTTTGCTTCATATTTTGATGTCTCGTGATTATGGTAGACCGTGTTTATCATTCTTGTTTGGTCACCGTTGGGGGCTTTGAGACTAGGGTTGACCTTCTTTTACTCAATATGGTAGATTTGGATGTGATTTTAGGCATGTATTGGCTATCACCATATCATGCTATTGTTGATTTTCACGCTAAGACCATGACATTGGCGATGCTGAGGTTGCCGAGGTTGGAGTGGAAAGGTTTATTGGGTCATGATCCTTGTAGGGCGGTGTCTTTTTTGAAGGTTCAACGGATGAATGAGAAGGGATGTTTGGCGTACTAGCCTTTGTGAGGGGTGTAAATGCTGATACTCCTACCGTTGAGTCAGTTCTAATAGTGCGTGAGTTTCCAGATATGTTTCTGGTAGACCTACCGGGCATGCCACCCGATAGGGATATTGATTTTTGTATTGATTTGGTGCCGGGCACTCAGCCCATCTCTATTCCACCATATCGCATGGCACCAGTGGAGTTAAAAGAATTAAATGAATAATTTCAGGAGTTTCTTGATAAAGGTTTCATCAGACCCAGTGTTTCACTATGGGGTGATGCAGTTCTATTTATGAAGAAGATTGATGGCTCTATGAGGATGTGCATTGACTATAGGCAGTTGAATAAATATGGTTCTATGAGTATTTGCATTGACTACAGGCAGTTGAACAAGGTTACTATCAAGAACAAGTACTCACTACCATGTATGAATGATTTGTTTGATCAGCTTCAGGATGCCATGGTATTCTCGAAGAATGACTTGCGATCGGGCTACCATCAGTTGAAGATCTGGTCTTCAGATATTCCTACGACGGCTTCCAGGACCCGTTATGGGCATTATGAGTTCTTGGCGATGTATTTTGGACTGACCAATGCGCCAGTAGCTCCCATGCACTTGATGAATAATGTTTTCACTCGTATCTGGATTATTTCGTCATTGTTCTTATTGATGATATACTAGTGTATTCTCGCAGCCGAGAGGCGCATGACCAACACTTGAGGATCGTGCTCCAGAATTTGAGGGAGAAAAAGCTATATGCTAAATTCTCCAAGTGCGCATTTTGGTTATACTCTATGGCATTTCTGAGTCACGTGGTGTCCAGTGAGGGGATTAAGGTAGATTCGAAGAAGATTGAGGTAGTTCAGAGTTTTCCTAGGCATTCTACCGCTACTGAGATCTAGAGTTTTCTAGATTTGGCTAGGTATTATTGCCGTTTTGTGGAGGGTTTCTTGTCCATTGCAGCTCCTTTGACTAGATTGACTCAGAAGGGTGCCCCATTTAGGTGGTATGATGAGTGTGAGGAGAGCTATAGAAGCTCAAGACTGCCTTGACTACTGATCCAGTTCTGGTTTTTGCCTCAAACATCGGGTTCATATATAGTGTACTGTGATGCTTCACGGGATGGCATTGGGTGTGTGTTGATGCAGGAGGGTAGAGTGATTTATAATGCTTCATGTTAGTTGAAGCCCTATGAGAAGAACTACCAGTGCACAATTTGGAGTTAGCAGCCATTGTTCACGCGCTTAAGATTTGGAGGCACTATCTTTACGATGTGCCTTGTGAGGTGTTCACGGATCATAGGAGAATCCAGTGCATATTCAAACAACGGGACTTGAACTTGAGGAAACAGAGGTGGTTAGAGCTACCAAAGCATTGTGATATCACCATTCTTTATCATCCCGGGAAGGCCAATGTAGTGGCTTATGCTTTGACTAGGAAGGCTGTGAGCATGGAGAGTCTTGCTTTTATCCCAACCAAGGAGCGACCCTTAGCTTTGGATGTTCAGGCTTTGGCCAATAGGTTAGTGAGGTTGGATGTATCGGAGCCTAGCAGAGTTCTTGCTTGCATTGTATCATGGTTGTATTTGTTTTAGTGCATCAAGGCACATCAGTATGATGATGCCCACTTGGTTGTCCTTAAGGACACGGTGCAACACGGTGTTGCTAAGGAGGCGACTATTGATGATGATGTAGTATTGAGGATTCAAGGCCGGATTTGTGTGCCTAATGCGGATAGGTTACAGGAGCTTATTCTTGAGGAGGCCCAAAGTTTGCGGAATTCCATTCAACCGGGCATCGCGGAGATGTACCATGATTTGAAGTAACACTACCAATGGAGAATAATGAAGAAGAACATTGTTGAGTATGCGGCTTGGTGTTTGAACTGTCAGTAGGTTAAGTATGATCATCAAAGACCGGGCGGGTTGCTTCAGAGGCTAGATATTCTGGAGTGGACGTAGGAGCGTATCACTATGGATTTTGTGGTTAGGATACCACGAACCATGAAGAGATTTGATGATTTATGGGTCATTGTGGAGAGACTAACCAAGTCTATGCATATCTTTCCAGTTATGACTAACTACTCTACAAAGCAGTTGGCTCGTATTTATCTTAGAGAGATCATTCGCCTGCATAGTGTGCCAGTGTCTGTTATCTCGGATCGAGGCACGCAGTTCACATCGTATTTTTGGAGAGTCGTGTAGCGTAAATTAGAAACACAGGTCGAGCTGAGTACAACATTTCATCTCTAGATGGACGGGCAGTTTGAGCGTACTTTTCAGATCTTGGAGAACATGTTACAAGCTTGTGTCATTGATTTAGGGAGGGTTAGTGGGATCAGTTTCTTCCACTAGCAGAGTTCGCCTACAACAACTATCAGTCAAGCATTCAGATGGCTCTGTATGAGGCCTTATATGGGATGCGATGTCAATCTCTGGTTGGTTGGTTTGAGCCTGGGGAGGCTATATTATTGGGCACTGATTTGGTTCGAGATGCCTTGGAGAAGGTGAAGATAATTCAGGGGTGGCTTCGTACAGCGTAGTCCAGGAAAAAGAGTTATGCTGATAGGAAGGCTCGTGATGTGGCATTCATGGTAGGTGAGAGGGTTCTACTTTGAGTTCTGCCCATGAAGGGTGTGATGAGGTTGGGGAAGAAAGGCAAGTTGCGCCATCAGTATATTGGTCCTTTTGAGGTTCTAGAGAGGGTTGGTGAGGTGGCCTAAAAACTTGAATTGCCACCCAGCTTATTGGGAGTTCACCCGGTGTTCCATGTTTCCATGCTCCGAAAGTACTATGGGGATCCATCACATGTGTTAGATTTCAGCTCGGTTTATTTGGATAAGGATTTGAGTTATGATGAGGAGCAGGTGGCCATTTTGGATAGGCAGGTTCAAAAGTTGAGGTCGAAGAACACTGAATCAGTGAAGGTTCCTAGAAGAGGTCAACAGGTTAAAAAGGCGACTTGGGGGATCGAGAATGATATGTAGAGTCGATATCTTCATCTTTGTGGCACTTCAGGTATGTGTCTATACTTGTTCGAGGATGAATATTGGTCTAAGAGAGGCAGAACATAACGACCGGGGTGGTTGTTTTGTGTATTTGCACCCCGTTTCACCTTTAGAAGCTTCCCATGTGCGTATTTATTGTTATGTGACTTGAGAGATGGTTGATTAGGTCTCGAGGAGGTTTTGAATTTATTTGGAACACTTGATTCTTGGTTTGGAAGCATAGGTTGAAAGTGTTGACCGGGATTTGATGTTACACTCCGTGTTTTCATACGCGAAAGTATGCCGTAAGTCAATTGATGTAAGCTCGGAAATGAGATTCTCTTTGAAAGTATATAAAGTGATCTAATGATATTACATCCCGTATTTTCGTTCAACATACAAACGACTAGGTTGAGGACGAATGCACTTAAACGTGAGAAAGGTTATTTTGGACAAATAAAAACGAGTAACTTGCTTATCCGACGTGCCTGCTTCACCAACTTACTTTCCGTCCTACTTGCTTGAGCTACTCGATACATGTCTGAATTATTTAATGAGGATGAGGCACATGTTTCAAAATGGAAAAAAGGACCAACATGAATCACCTACTTGATTAAGTAGGTGACAAGTAGGTGCATCACCTACTTAGAGCTTATGGATCAAATTGAAAGGGAATGGAAAAGGATAGAGATGGGCACGTCTTGGGGCAGCCCAAGACCCATCTTCCCAAGCCCATTAGTAGGGCCATGTAAACATAGATATATCTCAATTTCACTTAGAAAATAATTCATAATCCTTCTCTCTCTATTGCAACGTGAAGGAGCTTCAAAATATCAGCCCAAGATCTCTCTCAAAGTTATCCTAGGGTTCAAGACCAAATCCACAAGTTGGTAAGGTGATTTATTTCTTGGAAGATCAAGATCACCTAGTTATCTCTCTACTTTGTTGTTTGGGGTAAAGAGCTTATTGGATCTTGAAGTAAAGCTTAGTTGGATTAGTATTCTTGATGCCAAGGTAAGGTTTAACTTCTCCTATATGTATTTAAGATCATCTATATATATCTAGTTGATTTGATAAAGGAAACTTGTGAAATAAGTTGAACTTTATGTTGAAGTGTTGTAGTTGCTGGACTATTTTGTAGTTGCATTCTTGATGTTTTATGGCTGGAAATCAGTAGAAATAACTTGCGAATACTATTGCAATTGTGGTTGATGTGTTTGCAAGAAGAGAAGCCTTCGTAAGTGCAAGTTAAAACTTGGTTGTGGGGTGAGATGGTGTGGACTATTTTGGTGATGTATTGTGATGATTATGAGGTTAGATATTGATATATATATA
>AWOL01S0037581.1:0-10698 GCA_000715115.1 Nicotiana otophora | reverse complement strand
ATATTTATATATATATATATATATATATATATATATATATATATATATATATGTTTGTTGGCATTCAGGACATGTTGGTATTGTTTGTGGATTTATGGAAAATGAAAAGAATAAGGCGAGGTGCTGTAAGCAATTTCGTAGATGAGCTAGTCGCTCATTTGTGTTGAGTTCCAACTTCCGTAAGCTTAACAACTGTCCCTTATTGTTTTTTGTAGATTGAAGTACTAACGGTCTGAACCAACATCGTGTGGTTAAGTAAACGACAAAGGTATGTTAAATCTATCCCTTCTTTTCTTTTGGCATGATCCATATGATACAAACAAAACGAGCAAATGCGCAACTTTCACAAATGACACTATTCTTAAAAGTACTAGGGGTTCCTATGTTCTTGATTCCCCATGTGTCCTATTATTCTATAGTCTGTTCATGGATTTCAGAAAATACGTAAATTGATAAAGTTTATTTCATGATATTAATCGAAGGCATAATGATTTTATGACATTCCGAAAGATCTTATTGACTTACTTCTCATGCATTGTATTCATTTATACATGTACATTGACCCATGACCAAATGGCTTTATATACATGTATATTATATGTATATATATATATATATATATATATATATATATACGTGATATGGGGAAAGGTTATGGCGTAATATATACATCACCACCTGATCAGCTGGTACACGTTGATGATTTCGCCCACAGAGGCCAAGATGATATGATAAGATGCCCTCAGAGGCTTGATGATGTTATGTACTCATATGCATATGCATGGTATCATATTTATGCGCATATGCATGGAATTATAAATGTTTCACGATTCATAGAGATATTCAGACTTACATGTTGAGTTCTTTACACCATGTTTCTTTCGTGCCTTACATACTAGGTACTTTATTTGTACTAACGTCCCTTTTGCCCGAGGACACTGCGTTGCATGCCCGAGGGTCTCGATAGACAGGTTGATAGTCCTCCTAGTAGGCTATCAGCTCAGCAAAAGGTGTTGGTGCACTCCACTTGCTCCGGAGTTGCCTATTTGGTCAGTATTATTTGGACATGTATTGATTGGTATAGTAGGGCCCTATCCTGACCTTTATGGTGTTTATGTACTCTTAGAGGCTTGTAGATAGAGGTCATGTATATGATACTTGTATGGCGTTATCGACCTATGTTTTGAGTGTACAAATGATAATGTCGGATCTATAGGCCTGTATGTCATATATATAAGTTTATATATCATTTAGGGTCACCCTATGTCTAGTATTCCCTTATGTTTTATTCCAGTTATCTTATGATGGCCATTCTGGCCCATTTACCAATGATTGTGTGATAATAAAGATATATTACATTGGTACTCGGTTGAGTAAGGCACCGGGTTCCCGTCGCGGCCCTCCGATTTGGGTCGTGACAAAAGTGGTATCGGAGCAGTTCTGTCCTAGGGAGTTTACAAGTCGTGTCTAGTAGAGTCTTGTTTATTGGTGTGTTGTGCACCACACTTATAAGCAGAAGGCTACAAGGCATTTTGGACTGTCACTCTTTCTTCTTACTCTAGATTTGTGTAGTAGAGCTCAATTGTAAGAATTAAAACTCCTAAATTCTATTTTATTCGTAATACAATGATACCTACATCTAGAAAGACAACTGGTAAGAGATTGAATATGGCTGTGGAAGAGTTGAGTCAGAGGAACTCGATTTTGCATCAAGCTAATGATGAGTAAATATGAGGCCTTTAGTAGATCATGTATGTACTAAGACGTGTAGGCTTCTTGATAACGAGCCCTAAGTCATGAGTATCTATCCACACATATGGTTTAAAGCAACGGGAGAATCAGAAGGTAGATACAAGTTTCAACAAGTAAAAGAAGCAAGGTGAAGAAGGGTATGAGGTACCCAATTAGTGAATATTATCAGTATTTACAATCCAGGCAGAAAAATATAAGCATTTTGAGTTACCTTCAATTGTAATAGAGGTATGTACAATTGGACACACCCATCTCAGATATGCTCCATGGGAGCCAACGTATATAGTTTAAGAGAAGGACGGGATATCAGGATCCAGCTGGGGTTAGAGTAATCCAAAATGGTGGATGGATTGTTAGCGTTAGCTGATATTTCTAAAGGATATTGCAAACGTGGTATTAATTCTCCTTGTGAGACACCCAGATGGTGCATTCTAGAATAGTACAACTAGATATAAATACTAGAATGTTCGAAAAATTACAAAGATAGGCACTTGAATCCTATAAGGGATAAATATTTACCTTAGTATGTCTCCCGTCCCTAGTAAAGAGAGAATGTTAAACGACCCGAAGAGCTAGTGGATGGAGCAAGGGGAGCTAAAAGTAAATGAATGTTTTGTTAAAGCTTTCAGAATAAAGTGATAGACAGAAATATTAGCAGGATAATAAGAAGAGAGTAAATGAAGCATTATGAGCATGATGTGATAAGTGAGTGATAACGACAAATAAAAATATGACAGGATGACAGAGTCTATAGTCAAGTGAAGGAAAAGACAAGAGGTGTCAAGCCTTGAGGCAATAAAAGAGTATAAGCCATAAAGTCATATCCCCATTTTGAGAAATGAGTTGGTGACTTCAACGTGATTACCATAAGGAAAAGTTAGATCCATGGAGTATTAGAAATCAGTATGGGCTAGTGAATAAGATAAACTGAACATGAATTAGGGACCGAAGGATTTTATAATAGTCGGCATCGTGAGAATTTCAGAGATAGCATCCGACAATAATAGCATGGATAACCAAAGAATAACCTTTAAAGTTCATTCAGGAAGATGCTTCCCTAAAGCAAGTACTGTGAGCAGAGTTAAGCTTAAGGGACTAAGTGTCACTTACACTAGGTGTCACCCTCGTGAGTAAGAAATTTCGTTATCCTTGATATAGAAGGATTACCGCAAGGCGAGTAAGAATCAGTTAATATGTGAAAAGACGCCAAAGATGAAGAGAGGGGGAAAGATGGTGTGATATGGTATTAAGTAGGATTTATATGGTTTAGGAAACTATGGAATAGTAAAGGAAGAATGCGATAACAATGAGAAAGGGTTCACTTATTCAAATCCCACGGATAGGTTACGACTCCAGATCATTACGCAAGCACGGCGACAGGGAGGGGCAGTAAAGGTTCCTGACCAGTGCGAGAGGTAAGTTAAGACAAAGGACATATCCCAAGAGATATTACGCGGAATATAGGTATGAGAATGGACCAACAAGTAGTTAGTAGTTGATTCAGGAAGAGCCTAGTTATGGCTAGACAAGAGGATACAGACAAATCATCAGATCATGAAAGATAAACATAGTGAAACCCAATATGGTGAATTCAGTCTCGCAGTTATGACATTATAATCCTTGAGAAATATTTAGATAAGAGTTGGGGTAGTTAAAGGTACCATATTGGTGTTACGAAAAAAAAGAGTGTGTCGCTAAGAAAACAGTCAAAATATCAGTTCAAAAGCAACTTTACAAGCATAAAGGTTTGGAGGTAAGTAACTACGGATAATTATAGGCGAGTAATAACATCAAAAAATTCCGTCGAGTGTACTATGTAATAAGCTCGCAGCTTTACAAGAGTCAGGGGAGTCTAAGACTAGGAGAATTTAGAAGAGATGGAATGTTGCCCTGGTAGTAGAATAAGGGTATAATTATGAAAACAAAGAGAATGACATTTAGACATTTAATTGAGTAATGATCTAAAGAAAAAGGATTTCATGAATTGCACGAGATTAAATGTTACATCCTGCATTTTCATATATTAAAGTTTCGTCGTAAGTTAATCGACGTAAATTCGGGAATGGGATTATTTTGAGATTATAAGCATCATGCTATTTCAAACAAGTAATGAGTAAATTCGTGAAGGTGAGAGGGGAAGCAAGTCAAAGAAAATGAATTTTCGTTCAAGTTTGACATGTTGGGATAAAATACGGCCCGAACTAAAATACTCGGTATTTATGGACTAGTGCCATACAAGGTACAACATGACCATGATAGTAAGGTGTATAAGGTATGTGAAAAGTGAGTAGTATTTTAAGTAAGTAAAAATAATTCTTAATTATGTGGGTAATTGGTTAATTATTAGTAGTGGGACATTATCTAGTTAATTAATAATTGGTGGTGGATTAATTGAAGTCTTTGGATAAAGACTAATGCATAAAAACGTGGAAGCCCTTTGAAATATATGAAGTAACTCATAATTTGAAAGGAAAGGCGTCAATTTAGGTGTCATACACATGACACATCCGCAAGATATCAAAAGTTTAGCCTTGGATAAAGAAGTTCAAGTCCCAGATTCTCTTCTTCAGTTTCTCAAACAAACTAATATCACATTCATTGGTCCTAATGACGTTCACGATAAATTCAAGCTACCAGATTATAGTTGGGGTCGCTGCAAGAAATTGGAATTAAAAAGAGTTGTGAAAATTGGATGAAAGTGAGGTGCTTGTGCTTGCTAAGCTATCGGATGAAAGCCATAAATTTCATACGAGACTATGTAATATTATAGCAACGGGATTTTGCGATTTTAAAGGAGTATGGTGCAATCTTTCGCAAGAATATCATATAGAGTTTTCCCTACTCCGATCTCACAATTACATGATTTGTTTCAATTGACGTATATTAGCGGGATTGTCAAGAGAATCGACTCAGGTATGTTAAGGCAATCCCTTCTTTCATTTTGGCATGACCCAAATGATACTGAAAGAAACAAGCAAACACACAGTTTCCATAAACGACTCTATTCATAGAAATATTAGGATTGTCTATATTCTTGATTCCCCATGTGAATTATTATTATATCTTCTGTTCATGGGTCTAAACAAAATACGTATTTGATAAAATTTATCCGACAGGCATATTCGTTTTATGACATTCCGAGAAAATCTTATTAACATATTTCTTAAGGCATATTATTTTTATGAAATTCCGAGAAAATATTATTAACATATTTCTTATGCATTTCATGCATTTATACATATACATTGACCCATGACCATAGGGTGTTATATACGCGTATATATGTATATTATATGTATATGGGATATGGTAAAAGGTTATGGCGTTATACACGCACCACCACCTGATCAGCTGGTATACGTTGATGATTTTGCCCACAGTGGCCGAGATGATCTGATGGGATGCCCTCAGAGGCTGGATGATGTTATGAACACATATACCTATGCGTGGTATGACATTTATATGCATATGCATGACGTTATAAAAATAAAATGATTCACAGAGCTGTGCAGACGTATATGTCGAGTCTTTTACTCTATGTTTCTCTCATGTCTATTATTTACTAGTTTGCATTCCTTATATACTCGGTATATTATTTGTACTAACATCTCTTTTTTCTGGGGACACTGTGTTTCATGACCGTAGGTCTCGATAGACAGGTCGAGAGTCCTCTATGTAGGCGATCAGCTCAGCAGAAGATATTGGTGCACTCCATTTGCTCCGGAGTTACTTGTTTGGTCAGTATGATATATACGTGTATGGTTTGGTATGACAGGGCTCTGTCCTACCTTTATGACAGTTATATATTCTTAGAGGCTTGTAGACAGATATCATGTATATGAAAGATTGTACGGCCTTGTCGGCCTATGTTTTNTCGGTTTGGGTCGTGACAAAAGTGGTATCAGACCAGTTCTGTCCTAGGGAGTCTACAAGCCGTGTCTAGTAGAGTCTTGTTTATGAGTGTGTCGTGCACCACACTTATAAGCAGGAGGCTACAGGGCATTTAGGACTGTCACTCTTTCTTCCTACTCTAGATCGTGTGGTAGAGCTCAGTTGTATGAACCCAATTTCCTAAACTCTATCTTACTTATAGTATGGCGATACCTACATCCAGAAAGAAGATTGGTAAGAGATATAGTTGTGGAAGAGTTGAGTGAGAGGAACTCAATTTTTGCATCATGCTTATGATGGATAAATATGAGGTATTCCGCAAATCATATGTGTACTAAGACGTGTAAGCCTCTGGATAAGGAACCTTGAAGCAAGAATACCTATCCACCTTTATGGTGAAAGACAATGAGAGATTCAGAAGATAAATACCAGTTTCAACAAGCAAGAGAAGCAAGATGAAGAAGGATACGAGGCACCCAGTTAATGAAGGTTAACAACATTTACAATTCAGGCAGAGGAATATAAGCTTTTTGAGTTACATTCAACAGTAACAGAGGTATGTACAATTGGCTACATCGATCTTAGTTATGCCCAATGGGAGCTAACAGAAGTAGTGTAAGAGAATGACGGATATCAGGATCCGGCTGGGGTTAGAGTGACCCAAAATGGTGGATGAATTGTTTGCATTAGTTGACCTTTCTGAAGGATATTACAAATATGCTAATAGATCTCATTGTGAGACACCAGATGGTGGACTCTAAAATAGTACAACTAGATATGAGTATCACAAAGATGGGTACTGGAATCCTGGAAGGGATAAATATTATCTTAGTATGGCTCCCGTCCCTAGTAGAGAGATAATGCTAGGAAACCCGAAGAGCCAGTGGATGGAGCAAAGGGGAGCTAAAAGCAAAAGAATATTTTGTTGAAGTTTTCAGAATAAAGTGATAGACAGAAATGTTAGCAGGAAATAAGAAGAGAGATAATGAAGCATTAAGAGTAAGATATGATACATAGATGACAAAGGTAGATCAAAAGATGACATTATTACATAATCTATAGTCAAGTGAAAGAAGAGATGAGAGGTGACAGACTTTAGGACAACAAAAGAGTATATGCCATACAATCATGTCCTCATTTTAAGAAATAAGTTCGTGACTCCAATGCGACTACCAGAAGGAAAAGTTAGTCCCCAGAACAATAGAAATCAGTATGGGCTGGTGAACAAGATAAACTAAACATGAATTAGGGACTAAGTGATTGGATAATAGTCAGTATCATGAGAATTTCATATTTCGTTCCAGGGATAATAGAATGGACAACAGAAGAAGATTCATAAGAAATTCAGCGAATGGTCATTCAGGAAGACTCTTTCCTAAAGCAAGCAATGTGAGTAAAGTTAAGCTTAAGGGATTGTATGTGCCAGTTATACTAAGTGTCACCCTCGCGAATAAGGAATTTTATTATCCTTGATACAGAAGGATTGCCGCAAGGCGAGTAAGGGTCATCGATGATTTAAAAAGATGCCAAAGATGAAGAGGTAAAATATCTATAGGTAGATCCTCGTGGCTCCAACTCCTAGTACTCCCCTAAAGGGAGGAATGTGGAGTGATGTGGTATTAAGCCAGAATTAAGTGGTTCTAGTAACTATGGATTAATAAAGGAAGAATGTGATAAGAATGATAAAGGGATAAGATTGCACTTATTGAAATCGTACAAATATGCTATGATTCGAGAACATTATGCAAACACGACGTCAAGGAGAGGAGGTAAGGGTTCCTGTCTGAGATGTTATTGATAGATAAGGAGCCAGTGCAGGACGTAAGTTAAGATAAAGGAAATGACCCATGAAAGATTATGCAGAATAATGATATGAGAATGAGCTAATGAGTAGTTGATTCACGAAGAGCCTAGTTATGGCTAGATAAGAGGATACAGACAAATCAATAGATTGTGCAAGATAAACAGAGTGAACCCCAACATGGGGAATTCAATCTCACAGATATGACATCCTGACCTTGAGAAATATTCAGATAGGAGTTAGGGTAGTTAAAGAAAATAAAAAAGAGTGCCACTGGGATGCTAGTCAACATATCAAGTTCAGAAGCAACCCTACAAGCACAAGGGCGTGGAGGTAAGTAACCATGGATAATTATAGGCGAGGAGGGACACTAAAAATTTCGTCGAGTATACGATGTAATAAGCTCGCAGCTTTACAAGAGTCAGAGGGTCCTCCCTAAATACTACAATAAAAGACTAGTTGAGAAAGTAAGGAAGAACGCGTCAACCTAAGCTCAGTGACCTAAGGAGGGAATGGTCTTATAACAACAGTCTCACAACAACATTGTATGCACTCCATAAAGAATGGCACCTACCGTGGCTAATGAATGGGAAGTAAAATCAGAAGTGATATCCAAGATCATATGAGTTGTATGGAATTCCAATATGCGTGGGCACTAATATAAGCTAAGTATGCACATTAAAGGGGGAAGAAAGACCAGGAAAAGTAAAAGCCTACGTTTAAAGAAAGCTGAGAAGAAAAAAAAGAAATTATTCGATCAATGATCCAAAGTTAATTACGTTATGGACGCACTTAAGAGTTGGAGTTTTATACATGCAGCATATACAACCGTGGAAGATTCCGGTATAAGTTAAAATAAATAATTAAGCCCAGGTCATATATCGAATTGTTAAAGTATTATATCATGGATATTCCATAGCGCCCATTAAAGGCTAAACATAATAACTCATACCATGAACCGCAGATCAGGAAATAGCTTAAGCCTACATAAAGGCTGATCAGAAGAAGGAGAAAACTATAGAGTTACATTAACCAAGTAAATCAGGAATCTAATTATTAGACCCGAAAAATTATAAAAATCATGATTGAGCACATTACAGGGTCACTCTTAATATCAGAGGTACAACAGGGATAGTACAACAACCATATTTTATAATGGCCCTACGATAAAACCGGTTGGAAAAGTACCAGCCTCATAAGAAGTCAGTATGAAGCTCCCACCGGATTGTATATGCACCAGAGGTGCAAGTATTATAATAGAGCTTCAAGTTATGGACGTGAATTATATCTATGTGGAAGGGAGGTCATGAAAGAGATAGAAGATACGATGCGAGAGTTTAAGGTAAGTAAGGTAAAGGTGAATAACGTATAAGATACTCAAAGGCAGAAGATCATGAATAGTCCATACTTCGGATAGAAGGCTAGAAGTACTGGGATTCAATATCCAAGAATGATAGCAGCATCGTCAGTGGCGTACCTTCTAGCCTATGGTTTCTAAGTACCGAGAGATCTAGTCAAGAGAGTAAAGAAGAGTTAGAGACGATGTGATGTCTCACTTAATGTTCTAGAATAACATAAGGGAATCAATGGTGCAAGCAAGTTGAAGGAAGGTTGTGAATATTATAAATAAATACGTAGAGGTCGCAAGCTAAAGTATAGTAAAGCAACAAGGTTTTATGACAAGAGTAAGGATAAGAAAGGGCGAGTGAAAAGGTGACGAGAATGGATAAGTCCTCATGATTAAGCCCATGAAAACAAGAGAGTTGATGGTTTCTCTAAGTTATGGGAAGCTCAGTATAGTCTGAATAAACTAAAATGAGTCTAAGACTAGAAGCATTAGAAGAGATGGAATGCTGCCCTGGTAATAGAATGAGGGAGTAATTGTGATAGATAAAGGATGACGTCTGGGCCTTCGATTGGATAATGATTTGACGAAGAAAAGAAAGGGATCTCATGAATTGGACAAGATTAAAATACCCACGCAAGGTGAATCGCATTGGGATACTTTGAGATACGATTATGAAAGCATGGTATCGCCCTAAGTGGATCATTCTAATCATTTTAGATATTCCCCGATGAAATGTGAACCCTAGCGGCAGCGTTACATAAAAGATTAAGTTATCAGGGGTAGATTATAGATCGATATTGAGGTGAATCAACACTGTATGGATAAAAGTTATAAAGTATGAGACGAGATTAGGCTGTCATTCTTAAGATGAACGGTAATGTGGAAGCATTAAAGGACATAGATTTATACATATTGGATAAGCAATGAAAGTAACCTGGAATTTTGCAGCAGACCTCAGTAACGAGAAATCGAGGTAAGAGTTATGGTATAGTATGATTTACTTAGATACAGTAAAGTCATACGAATGGATAATCGGGTCTATGAAATAAGATATAGCAATGTTCGTAAGTTTAACAAAATACCGAGCGAAGAACTTCAGTAATGGCTAAAGATCGGAGAGAAAAGGAATGAAGAGACGCATAAGCGCACTTACAAGGTCTCACAGTTATGACATTGTAATCCTTGAGAAATATTTAGATAGGAGTTGGGGTAGTTAAAGGTACCGTATTGTTGTTACAGAAATAAAAGAGAGTGACGCTAGGAAGACAGTCAAAATATCAGTTCAGAAGCAACCCTACAAGCACAAGGGTGTGGAGGTAAGAAACTATGGATAATTATAGGCGAGGAATAACATCAAAAAATTCCGTCAAGTATACGATGTAATAGGCTCGCAGCTTTACAAGAGTCAGAGGAGTCTAAGACTAGGAGAATTTAGAAGAGATGGAATATTGCCCTGGTAGTAGAATAAAGGTGTAATTATGAAAGAAAAGAGGATGACATTTAGACATTTAATTGAGTAATGATCTAAAGAAAAGGGATTTCATGAATTGCACGAGATTAAATGTTACATCCCACATTTTCGTATGTTAAAGTTTCGTCATAAGTTAATCGACGTAAGTTTGGGAATGGGATTATTTTGAGATTATAAGCATCATGCTATTTCAAACAAGTGATGAGTAAATTCGTGAAGGTGAGAGGGGAAGCAAGTCAAAGAAAATGAATTTTCGTCCAAGTTTGACATGTTGGGATAAAATACGGCTCGAACTAAAATACTCGGTATTTATGGATTAGTGCCATACAAGGTACAACATGACCATGATAGTAAGGTGTACAAGGTATGTGCAAAGTGAGTAGTATTTTAAGTAAGTAAAAATAATTCTTAATTATGTGGGTAATTGGTTAATTA
>AWOL01S0037580.1:0-40264 GCA_000715115.1 Nicotiana otophora | reverse complement strand
GCCAAAATGAAGGAAGTCTTAGCCTTAACATACCTTATCACACTCTTTTCAATCACCAAGTTGCACTTGCCTCTTCTCACCTTAATCTACAACAACGATAATAATACTATCATTAAGTTATGAAACATATAACTATCGCACAACGAACGGCATGCTTATTTTGTATTAAAACGGACAGCATTTCCCCTATAATCCTTACTTCCTCCAAATTCAAGATAATACCAACACCACCAAAAACAACAATAACAACATATATACATTATTTTCCAACCTTATGTACACCACAAAATACTACAAAACAGCCCAACACACTCCAATCTCTTCATATACAAAACGACCATCGTAGTAGTGTCAACAATCCCGAAAAAATTACGACGAACGAACAACCCAATATCCTGCATTTATGTAGTGTTTCTCCATACCCTTCCTCCTCCAAAACTCCACAAAACAGTAGTAAATCACGCAGCCCAACAGCAACACCAAACAGTCCACAAAATAATCCATAAAACAGTCCGCTACAAGTGAATAACTCGAACTCATGACTTCCGATCACCGTCCCGTGAGTTCATACAAATATAGAACAACTTACCATGCATATACAACTGTAAAGAATGGATGAAATAGAGCAGTAAATTTACCTTATTTGTGGGATAACTCAGCTCCTATCTTGGTTCTTTAAACTCTAGGCTTTACCTCCAATTGGAACTTGAAAGGGAGAGAAAATCAATTGGGGTTTGTGGGAAAGGTTTTGGGAGGATTTTTGCAGAAATTAAGTCTGGTTATTATGCCCTATTAGCATCCTAATATATGAAGGGGATAGGCCTTTAAAAAGGCCTCTTTGATCAACCCGAACTGGCCCAGTTTTGGACGACCCGAACTGGCCTAGTTTTGGATTCTCGTTTAAGCAAGTAGGTGACAGTCTGCGAAGTCTTGCAAAAATACCCATATCTCTCTACTCAGATATTGTATTGACAAACGGTTTAATGAGTTAGAAAGTAGACTCATAGATGTTTAGTTTGATGGGTGGAACACCCCATAACTCTAAGTATATTGGGAGCAAATCGCAGTTATATGTGACCCAAAGTTTCAGTAACATTTATGAACGTAACTTGTGATGACTTTCATCGACTTTTGTTCCACCACTCGCTTGACTTCAAAACATAACATACGACTATCATACGAATAACATAACTCATAACATAACCTCCTTATCATGTAAAACACCCTGGTCTCCTCCCAAAAGTACATGCTATAACATTCCCAATTTGTCGGCTTTCGACGAAACATTATTTTCTTCAATTCCTTTAGCTTCTAAACCTTCCAACCCTCTTTGTACTTGTTGTTCATGATATTCAATATTTGTAACTTCCAAGGTAATATGATTAACTTGATTTATATATTTTCAAAAATGATCTCATTTTTGGGTCCTACATTAGTTTACTCACGACGTAGTTTTACGTACAAAAACATATAGGGTGTAACAGCCAAGATGAAAGAGGCAGAGACTCTGAGGTGGAAGCAGAACATGGACCGTCTAGCCTCGGAGAAAGAAATGGTTCGGGCCCAACTGTCTTTGGTTGAGCGTCAACTCCAAAGTGTGAAGGAGGAGAACTTGGCCCTAGCCCAGAAGGTTGAAGAGCTCGAGATTGGTTGGCTGCTGAGCTTGCAAGGGCCACATCTGAGGCAGAGGTGCTCGTGGCCTCCTACCGAGCTGACGCCGAAGCCGCTAACACTCGGGCAAAGGAAATTTCTGATGCTGCTGAGGTTAGATTGTCCCGTGTTGCTGAGCATGCTAGGCGCCAGTCTTGAAGAAAGACTCTTGAGGAGGTGCATGGTCGTGGCTTCGACCTCACGGCTGATATCGAGAATGCGAAGGTTTTGGAGGATGAGGCCGGAGCTTTTCTCTCCGATGAGGAAGACTCTGCGAGTGGATCCGAGAGCAGAGATGAAGATGAAGCTCCCGAAGATGCAGCTCCCGAGGTGGACTAGGCACTTAGGATTTTTTCTCTTTTTGGTTTTTGTGTAAGACCCTGAGTGGTCTTTGTAAATACTTTGCGTATATGAAAGATTTCTTTTCTTTCCGTTTCGTTGATTTCTGATTTATGATAAATTTTGTTTTGCCTTTGCTTTGTGAAAACTTTGTTGAAATCGGGTTACTGTAGCCTCTATAGTCGAGTGAGAAATAACTCAAACTCAGAGTAGAACAAGCCCTTAGGTTTTTTAGTTAAGCGAGGGCGAGTCCCCGAGCTTAACAATATATTTGGGATTTTAATTTCGGATGGCTTGATCGAAGCCGTAAATGTACTTCTTTTATAGCCGAGTTCGAGTAAGTTTCGAACTCACAGTAACAGACCCCTTAAGGTTTTATGATGAATCCTCGAGCTATATTTTATTTGAGCTCGGAATAGTGGAACCCTTAGGTCTGAATTGAGCGAGAACAAAATCTCGAACTCTAAGTGTATTGGCCCTTAGGCTCTTTAGATTGGGCTGACATGGTGTCTAAAAGATGGCTATTTTTTCTCTTTTTCGGCTTAGAAGACTTAGTAAAAAATTTCTTTATGCCTTAACACGTATTCTTTACCCATTGGACTTTTTGAGGGTTCGATGTAGATTGAAACCCCTTTTATTTTTGTGTCTTAGCACATTTGTGTTAAAATAATGTGGTACCTCTTAAGGGTTTTCAAGGGCTGATTTTATCAAGGCCCTTTTGCTTACATGCCAAAGGTAGCCTTTTTAACCGGGTTTTCAAAGAATTTGAAGGCCTATTTTTATTGCGGAATTCGGACGTCTCCGAGCCGCTTTAATTTGGCCGTAGCCTTTGGGTATTCCTCTTGGGATTATTTCCCAATAATTCTTCAAACTTGTTCGAAGTGTTAGTCCCCGAGAATGATGGCCTTGGACTATAGATCCAGGAGTGCCTCTTTGAGGTCTTATGAATTTGAATTTAGATTACCCGAATATGTCGATCATCGACGACAATCCCTGAGTGTACGAGGTATATTTGCACTTGGCCCTTGAGCCATTTCTCACAAAATCATAAGTATGGAGCTTGTATAGTAGAAAACTTTCTTTGAGACACAAGATATTTGATATAAAAAGAATGCTTCTTTGTATAATTTATACATGCGTACATGTTTTGCCATCGGGGCTCGACTAATCTATATGGACACGGTTCATTCGACTGTTAGGCCCATCACAAAGTTTCTCTATCGAGTCCCTTTGACACGAAGTGTTTTCCTCAAAAGCATAACATCCAAGGGTGATGCCCCCCAGTATTCGAGGTTGATTGTAAAGAAGTCTTGGATACTGTTGGATGGTCCTCAGGTAGCACATAATTGTTGCCTCGTTAAAAAACTCGCCAGAAAAACCCATTTGGGACAAAAATCGATCTAAGAAAAAAAGAGTGCAACGTGTGCTTTAAAACCTGAGGTCTCGATATCTTTGATCGATCATCTGCAATGAGTTAGTGTCGAATATATAAATGAAAAAAGAGGAATAAAGTCATACCTTATCAATAATACCATTTGAGAAGCGATATGTTCTAACTATTTGGCAGTTGTTCGCCGTTCATCGTGCCGAGCTTATAAGATCCCTTTCCGACGATTTCGAGGCCTTGGTAGGGTCCTTTCCAATTTGGGCCGAGCTTTACTTCATTAGGATCTCGAGTGTTGATGGTGACTTTCCTCAGGACTAAGTCTCCAACTCTGAAGTGGCGAAGGTTGGTTCTCCTATTGTAGTATCTTTCGATTCGTTGCTTTTGTGCAGCCATTCGAATGAGTGTAGCTTTTCATTTTTCATCCAATAATTCGAGGCTAGTTTTTATAGCCTTGTGATTTGACTCTTCTGTTGTATGTCGAAACCTGGCACTGGGTTCCCCGACTTCGACTGGAATCAAGGCTTCGGAGACATATACTAAGGAGAACGGGGTTGCCCCCGTACTGGACTTTGACGTTGTTCGATATGCCCAAAGGACTTTGGGAAGAATTTTTCTCCATTTTCCCTTAGCGTCGTTCAATCTTTTCTTTAGGTTTTGGATAATAGTCTTGTTCGTCGACTCGGCCTGTCCGTTCCCGCTAGGGTGATACGGCGTTGATAATATCCTTTTTATTTTGTGGCCTTCGAGGAATTTCGTCACTTTGCTTCCGAAAAATTATTTTCCATTGTCACACACTATTTCGTCAGGTATCCCAAATGTGATCCCGGATGAAGTCTATAACCTCTTTCTCTCTCACTTTCTTGAACGCCTGTGCTTCAACCCATTTAGAGAAATAGTCAGTCATAAATAAAATGTACTTGGATTTACCTGGGGCTGATGGCAGAGGGCCGATGATATCCATCACCCATTTCATGAATGGCCATGGGGATAGGACTGAATGAAGTTGTTCTCCGGGCTGATGGATCGTCGGTGCAATCCTTTGACATTTATCACATTTTAGAACAAACTCCTTAGTGTCTTTTTCCATGCTATCCCAGTAGTATCCTGCTCTAATGATTTTGCGAATCAGTGATTCGGCGCCAGAGTGGTTCCCAAAAGTGCCTTCATGGACCTCTCGTAGAACATAATCGGTGTCTCCTGGTCCTAAGCATACTGCCAATGGTCCATGGAATGTCCTTCGGTATAATGTTCCATCTTCAATCAATGTGAATCGAGCAACTTTGGTTCGTGGGGCCCCCGACTCTTTAGGTTCTGATGGGAGCTTTCCGTTCTTCAAGTATTCAATATATTTATTCCTCCAATCCCAGGTTAAGCTTGTAGAGTTTATCTCGGCATGACCTTCCTCGATCACGGATCTCGAGAGTTGAACGACAGTCCCCGAGCTGATCTCATCTTCCTCGACCGATGACCCTAAACTTGCAACCGCATGGGCCTCACTGTTTTGTTTTCGAAGTACATGCTGTAAAGTCCATTCCTTGAAACGGTGCAAGGTTACCTGAAGCTTGTCCAAATACCTTTGCATTATATCCTCTCGAACTTTGAAAGTTTTGTTTACTTGGTTTACCACCAGTAAAGAGCCACACATGGCTTCAATGACTTCTGCTCCTAAGCTTTTAGCTAGCTCGAGACCTGCAATCATGGCCTCGTACTCAGCCTCATCATTAGTCAACCTAGGAGTTTTGATATATTGCCTAATAGTGCTACCCGTGGGCGGCTTCAAAACGATGCCTAACCCGGACCCCTTCACATTCGAAGCACCATCTGTGAAAAGGGTCCATTCCCCCGATGATGTACCTGATTTTAACAAGAGTTCCTTTTCGACTTCGGGTACGAGGGTTGGCATGAAATCGGCCACGAAGTCCGCTAAAATATGAGACTTGATGGCAGTCCGGGGTTGATACTCGATATCGTACCCACTGAGTTCGATGGCCCATTTGGCCAATCGGCCCGATAGTTCGGGCTTGTGTAAAATATTACGAAGTGGGTAGGTGGTTAATACACATATGGGGTGACATTGAAAGTATGGTCTTAACTTTCTAGAGGCGCTTATCAGTGCAACTGCCAATTTCTCCAAGTGCGGATATCTAGTTTTTGCTTCTCCTAAGGTCCGACTTACATAATAAACGGGAAATTACGTACCTTGCTCTTCTCAAACTAGGATACCACTTACCGCGATTTCCGATACTGCCAAGTATAAGTAAAGTTTCGCATTTGTCTTTGGAGTGTGAAGTAGTGGTGGGCTCGATAGGTATCGCTTCAATTCCTCTAATGCATGTTGGCATTCCGGGGTCCAGGCAAAATTGTTCTTCTTTTTGAGTAGAGAGAAAAATCTGTGGCTTCGATCCGATGACCTCGAAATGAATCGGCCTAAGGCAGCTATCCGTCTGATTAGCCTCTGCATGGCTTTTACACTGTCCACGATGGTGATGTCTTCGATGGCCTTGATTTTATCGGGGTTGATTTCGATCCCCCAATTCGATACCATAAAGCCAAGGAACTTGCCCGAACTGACCCTGAAAGCACATTTCTCTGGGTTGAGCTTCATGTTGTATTTCCTTAAAATCTCGAACGTTTCCTGCAAATAAGACAAATGGTCCTCTGCGCGTAGGGACTTAACTAGCATGTCATCAATATAAACTTTTATTGATTTACCTATTTGTTCTTCGAACATTTTATTTACTAGGCGTTGGTAAGTAGCTCCTGCATTTTTAGCCTGAAGGGCATTACAATATAACAATATGTTCCATACTTGGTGATAAATGAAGTCTTTTCTCGGTCCTCTAGGTTCATTTGGATTTGATTGTACCCGGAATAGGCATCGAGAAAAGTAAGGATCTCGTGGATGTCCGTGGCATTGATGATGCGATCGATGTTAGGCAGTGGAAAAGAATCTTTGGGGCACGCCTTGTTTAAATCCTTATAATCTACACACATTCTAAGTTTGTTCCCCTTTTTAGGGACTACAACTACATTGGCTAATCATTCGGGATATTTCACCTCCCGAATGGACCCTATTTTTAGAAGTTTAGTTACATCGTCCTTTATGAATGCGTGCTTTACCTCGGACTGGGGTCTTCTCTTTTGCTTCACCGGTTTGAACTTTGGGTCCAGGCTTAACCGATGCGTAGTTATCTCCGGTGGGATCCCTGTCATGTCTAAATGAGACCAAGCAAAACAATCCATATTATTAATAAGAAATTGAATAAGCTTTTTCTTGAGTTCGGGGGTTAATCTCGTTCCCAGGTATACCTTTCGCTCGGGAAGGTACTCAATCAATATAACTTGTTCCAGCTCTTCGACTATTGATTTGGTGGCGTCAGAATCTTCGGGAACAATAAAAGTTTGAGGGGTCGGAAAATCCTTCTCTTCTTCTTCTATTTTCTACTTCCCCGATTCGGTCGAGGCTGGTGGTTGTGATTGCTATTTGACTTCCTGCTTACCTTTGATGCTCGACCTTTCCGATCTTGATAGTATCGATATCGGTGTTACTTCATTGACCGCAAATATTTCCTTTGCAGCATGCTGCTCCCCGTATACTGTTCTTATATCGTCTAACGTCGGGAATTTCATCATTTGGTGGAGAGTTGAAGGGACTGCCCTCATATTGTGGATCCAAGGCCTTCCGAGCAGGGCATTGTACCTCATGTTGCCCTCGATTACATAGAACTTGGTATCTTGAATGGTTCCAGCCACGTTCACCGGTAGAATAATCTCCCATTTAGTTGTTTCACTGGCCATATTGAAGCTGTTTAAGACTCGAGTTGCGGGCACGCTTTGATTTGTAGGCCGATCTGCTCCACGACCCTCGATCGGATGCTATTCGCCGAGCTACCTGGATCCACTAAAACATGCTTAACTTGAACTTTATTTAATAAGATAGAAATTACCAGAGCGTCATTGTGGGGCTGAGAAATGCCTTCTGNATCATGCGATCGATGTTAGGCAGTGGAAAAGAATCTTTGGGGCACGCCTTGTTTAAATCCTTATAATCTACACACATTCTAAGTTTGTTCCCCTTTTTAGGGACTACAACTACATTGGCTAATCATTCGGGATATTTCACCTCCCGAATGGACCCTATTTTTAGAAGTTTAGTTACATCGTCCTTTATGAATGCGTGCTTTACCTCGGACTGGGGTCTTCTCTTTTGCTTCACCGGTTTGAACTTTGGGTCCAGGCTTAACCGATGCGTAGTTATCTCCGGTGGGATCCCTGTCATGTCTAAATGAGACCAAGCAAAACAATCCATATTATTAATAAGAAATTGAATAAGCTTTTTCTTGAGTTCGGGGGTTAATCTCGTTCCCAGGTATACCTTTCGCTCGGGAAGGTACTCAATCAATATAACTTGTTCCAGCTCTTCGACTATTGATTTGGTGGCGTCAGAATCTTCGGGAACAATAAAAGTTTGAGGGGTCGGAAAATCCTTCTCTTCTTCTTCTATTTTCTACTTCCCCGATTCGGTCGAGGCTGGTGGTTGTGATTGCTATTTGACTTCCTGCTTACCTTTGATGCTCGACCTTTCCGATCTTGATAGTATCGATATCGGTGTTACTTCATTGACCGCAAATATTTCCTTTGCAGCATGCTGCTCCCCGTATACTGTTCTTATATCGTCTAACGTCGGGAATTTCATCATTTGGTGGAGAGTTGAAGGGACTGCCCTCATATTGTGGATCCAAGGCCTTCCGAGCAGGGCATTGTACCTCATGTTGCCCTCGATTACATAGAACTTGGTATCTTGAATGGTTCCAGCCACGTTCACCGGTAGAATAATCTCCCATTTAGTTGTTTCACTGGCCATATTGAAGCTGTTTAAGACTCGAGTTGCGGGCACGCTTTGATTTGTAGGCCGATCTGCTCCACGACCCTCGATCGGATGCTATTCGCCGAGCTACCTGGATCCACTAAAACATGCTTAACTTGAACTTTATTTAATAAGATAGAAATTACCAGAGCATCATTGTGGGGCTGAGAAATGCCTTCTGCTTCTTTGTTGTTGAATGATAAAGTGCCTTCGGGCACATAATCTCAGATTCGTTTCCCCCTAGTGATTGATACCTTAGTGCGTTAGATATGTGTCCCTGTGGAATATCGACCCCACCGACGATCATATGAATGACATGTTGGGGTTCCTCCTGTTTATTTTTCCTATTGGCATCCTTTTCTCTGAAATAATTCTTCGCTCGATCGCTGAGGAACTCTCGAAGGTGGCCCTCATTGAATAGATGGGCTACCTCCTCCCTTAATTGCATGCAATCCTCGGTCTTGTGACCATGCGTGCCATGATACTTGCACATCAAATTTGGGTTTCTTTGGGAAGGATCGATTTGTATGGGTTTGGGCCACCTAGTATCTCTGATCCTTCCTATTGCCGATACAATGCCCGATGCATCGATGCTAAAGTTATATTCCAATAACTGAGGTGTCTCTGTGGGATTGGCATACTTGTTAAAACCACTTTTGCTCATAAGTCCTCGAGAATTCTGTCCTCGATCATTTCTTCGATCATTCCGGGCGGAATTGTGTCTTGAACCATTGTTCCTTCGATCTGCGGTATATGGTTGATATCGGTCCCTGTTCGACCTTGGCTCCCTGTCGATGTCCCTCTGGTTTTTAACTGTCGACTTGTTTGGATATACTGAACCGGAAGGGGCTTCTAATTTGTCGTCCTCGACCTTGATCTTCGACTGATATCGATTGTGCACATCTGCCCAAGTTACAGCAGGATACTCGATCATATTTTATTTCAATTGACGTGATGCTATCGAACTCCACTCGTTCAACCCTTGGGTGAAAGCTTGAACGACCCAATCATCTGTGAACGGCGGCAACTCCATGCGTTCCATTTGACATCGGGACACGAACTCCCTCAGCATTTCATTATCCCTTTGTCTTACCTTGAAAAGGTCTGATTTCCACGTTGTGACCTTTATGGCCCCGGCGTGTGCCTTTACGAAAGAATCTGCTAACATGGCAAATGAATCGATGAAATTTGGTGGCAGGTTGTGATACCAAATCATTGCTCCCTCAAAAGGGGCTCTCCAAATATTTTTAACAGCACAGATTCGATTTCATCATCCTCCAAATCGTTACCCTTGATGGCGCATGTATATGAAGTAACATGCTCGTTGGGATCGGTGGTTCCATTGTATCTGGGTATGTCTGGCATACAGAACTTCTTTGGAATAGGCTTCGGAGCCGCATTTGGAGGAAACGACTTTTGTACAAACATCTTCGAATCCATCTCAAGATTGGCGATGCCCCCGGTATCTGATCAGCTCGAAAGATGTATGTCTTCACTTTATTATCACTGGCTTCGATTCTCTTCTCCCCTGATTCAATTCTTTTGGTGAGCTCCTCGAGCATTTTCATTACCACATGATTAGTCCCCGATTCGTTACCATTTGACTTTTCCGGTACTGGCTCGGTACTGCGAGTAATTTCCGGCTCGACCCTATTCGGAGCTCTATGTTGATTTTGTAACTGAGCAATAGCGGCTTGTTGTGCCTGAAGCATCTCAAATATCACTTGGAGACTGACTCCTTCGTCTCCTCTGCCCTGTGTTCCTTGGCCACTAGATCGTCCTTCTCTACGTACACTCCCATCGAGATCTGAGCCTAAGTTTGTGTTTAGAGCAACGTGCGAACTGACATCGACTGGGTTGGCAGCCGGTGTTGCCCCGAGATTAGCCTGTGGCACCTCGACTCCTGGAGTAATCACATTTTCGTTTTCATCATGGAATCCGAGGCCAGTGTCACCGTGTGTGGATGCGTTTTGTGAGTTTGACATGTTTTAACCTGAAAGCAAAGATACTCGACAAGAACAAGCGTAAAATAATGTGTTTTACCATAATCAGTACTGAATAATCACTATTATCCTTAGCCCCATGGTGGACGCCAAACTGTTTACCCAGAAAATCGAGTAACAATTAAACTTATATGACAAAGAAAGCAGCGTATATGTATATGTTTATCAGTGAATCCTCCACTACAAATGATTGGAACTCCTCTTTATATAGTAGAGGAAACCTAATTATGGTATGTCTCTAATTAGAGAAGAAAATCGTATAAACAACTAGTTAACCACTTCTAATTTGGCCCGTTACGAGATTCAGCCATGATCCTCGACCAGTCTGGGATATCTGTTCCAAGATTCACGCCGTGATCTTTGACCGGTTACTGATATCTCGCCATTCCGTTATTATGCTGCCCTCGAAGTCGGTCATATTTGATCTCGATTGTTTCTGGCCTCGGTCTTAACGTACACTTCGATCTCTAGGCTTGATGTCTCATCTTCGAGCTCGGGTCTGTTTATTACGAGGCTACCCCCGACGCAACTCCCTTGTCTCGATCAAACAGCAAAATCGGGTAGACCGTATACAGATTCTAAACGATTTTCTACTTAACGAGTATAAACTTAAGGGTAAAAATGGACAGAAAGAAAAAATAAATATATTGGTATGACAAAATATTCATAATCCACCGAAGAAGCCCCAATACTATTTGTCTTCTATAGCATGTTTGACCAAACATTTAAGTAGCGTTTGGACATAAGAATTGTGAAATTTCAAAAAACAAATGAAAATATTTTTCAAGAAAAAAATGATATTTAAAAATTAAAGTTGTTTTTGGACATAAATACAATTTTGGGTTATTTTTTGATTTTTGTGAGTGATTTAAAATGAAAATTTTAAAAAATAACTTTTTAGAATTTTTGAAATTTAAAATTCAAGTGAAATTTAAAATTTTCATGGTCCGAATAAAGTGAATTTGGAAAAAGTAATATTTTTTATGGCCAAACAGAAACTAAAAGTATTTGCTTCTTAAAGATACTTGTTTTGAAGAGTTAAAATGTTTAAATAAACTTTCGGGGAACGATATCTGTTTTTTGGATAGTAATAGAAAGTTTACTTTTTTCTCCCCCTTAATTAAAATTTACACCGTCGTTAATACTAGGGGTGGGCGTCGGTCGGTTCGATTCGGTTTTCATGAAATTCGATTCTGTTTTATTTGTTTTCGGTTTTTTATTCGATACACTAATAACCGAACCAAAATTAGTTCGGTTTGTATAGTTTTTGCTAGTTCGGTTTGGTCGATTTTCGGTTCAATTTGAACGGTTTAAACTTGCGATATTAGGTTTGTTCTTCAATTTTTTTAAAGCTAAAAGTAAGTTTTAAAATTTAACTTTTTCTGCAATTGACTTATTTAATTAAAATAGTATCAACGATTTAATAAAATTCCATAACTGGGTGACTGCGATCTTATATCAAGTAATGAACAAAAGTATAATATATAGAATCAACAATAAAATATCAATTAATTTGATAAAAAGGCAGATCATTTACAAACAATGGTTAAGAAAAAGTCTACAAAAATACTTTAACACTTATTGATTCAACGAAAACAAAGGTATATCAAAAGAAAACTAAGCAAGGAAAGATTAGTTTACACAACTAAAAATGAATAGGGTGTTTAATTTGCACAACTAACCTTAGTTTAAACTACTTACAAGTGAACATAATGCTTTCCTTTTCCTATTCTTCTCCTTTTCCAATTATTTTTTCTCTAATACGCCCATTCTATCTTTAAGAATACTTTAAATTAGTTTGTTACACAAATAAGTTTTCTTAGTCATATTTTCATAAAAAACATCAAGATTCCATAAGATACATACAAGAGAAAGAATAAAAAATCAAAAGGTGGACTGAATTGACCGTGATTTGTAATGGAAAAATAAAACTTGATTTTCGAAAATAGTATTTTGGGCTGCAATATTTAGAGTGTGGGTAAGCAAATTTGGCTAGAGACAAACAGGTGAAGGGGAGGCCGTCAGAATCTATAGTATAAAACTTCGGTGTTTCGGTTAACCGAAAAACCGAAGCACCAAAACCGAACACCGAACCGAATATCAAACTTTTTAAAAATATGAACCGCAAACCGACTGAAAAATCGAATAAATCAAACCGTAAAAACCGAAATTATTGGTTCGGATAATTTTTTCGATTCGGTCGATATTATGCCACCCCTAATTAATAAACCGTTCATCATTTTGTTTTAGTAGCAGACGTGAGATAGGCAAGTGTAATACGTACATGCATGTTCCTAGAACTTCCAAACATTAGCATTATTTATTCCTAACATAATTCCAAACACTAGAAAGTATGCATAGATGCTAAGCTATTCAATATTCATTACATTATAAGTCGGACACCAACCAATCCAAATGCAGACAATTCCTTGTTCGGTAGGGATTTAAACATTAAAAAGTATGTCCATGTGAAAGATTCTAAACTTTGAAGTCAGCTAAACGACTCGTTGCTGGATTTCACATTAACAAGTACATGCTGGTAGTCGGCCACGTAAGTATTTTGTCTTCTTAGGTATAGTAGCAAGTATTTTGTCTTCTTAGGTATAGTAGCATGATTCACTTATGTTTTTTCTAGAATTGTCTTTGTCTTACATGGAATACTTTATTACGGAGTACAAACTTCTTAAACAGAAATACGAGAATAGAAAGACTAGCAAAGTCTTTGCAACTATTATTCTGGACTACATACGTTCAGTACGCAATATTCTCTTTAACTCTTTGCCCAGTTCCAGATATAACGGGTTACGTTTGTTATTATATTGGTGTGTAGGGACAAAAATTAGAAGTGTTGAATTATTGGCTGCTTAGAAGAAATTTTCTTTTTAAAAAGTTTTTCTTGAATATGATACAATTATTTGTAATGATCAAGCCGATTATTTTGAGTATTTGATCCCGTAACGATCCGACCGGTTATTTTGGTATTCATGGGATTCGAAAATGATTTGTAATACTTAGTTTTATTTAGGAGCCTTAAGTCGGAAGAGTTGATAAAGGTTTGACTTTTCTGTAAACGACCTCAGATTGGTGGTTTGATTATTCGAATAGGTTCATATGGTGATTTTGGACTTAGGTGTATGTTAGGATTTAGATTTGGAGGTTCCTAAAATTTTTTGAGCATATTTGCCGAAAGTTGTCAATTAGAACAATTGGAGAGTTCTTAAGTTTAGCCAATAGTTGACTGTAATGATATCAGGCTCCGATTGGTGTTTCAGAACTTGAAATAAGTTCGTTTTGTTGTTTGGAACTTGTGTGCAAAATTTGGTGGTGATCTGAATCGTTTAGGCTTGAATCAGATGCTTGGTTGGAAGTTTGGAAGTTCTTTAACTTGAGAGAAGTGCAACTTGTGGTTTGAACCTTGATTCGTAGTTGTGATGATTTCGTATGTGTTTGAGAGCTCTAGATAGGTCCATGTAGTGTTTATGGACTTCTTGGTATGATTGGGGGATCCCGGAGGGGACGTGTGAGTTTCGGACCATCCGGAGCATGTTGTAGAAGTGTTGAGTTGTTACTGGCTCTATTCGTCGCAATTCCAATGAAAGGTTAGTAATTGCGAGCATCACATTTGCAAGGTGGTCGTTGCATTTTCGACCTTGTTATGTTGGAGGACCTCGCATTTGCGAGGTATTGTGTGTTGCATCTGTGATTGGGTGCTTCTAACAGGACCTTTGCAATTGTGAAAATGTGGTGTCGCATTGGCAAAGTATGGTGAAGCTTCGCATTTGCGATCCTAGAGCTGCATTTGCTATGATTGCAATTGCAAGCCTCAGGTCGCAAAAGTGACATCTGCATCTAGGTTAATAGTTGGAATTTTGGGATTTTAGCTTATTTTCTCATATTTTGAACCATAGATTTGGAGATGGGCAATTTTACTGGGAGATTTTCATACAAGACTTTGGAATAAGCGATTTCTACTCATTTTTGGTATTATTTCTCGAATCTACATGGATCATTAACACCTAAAACATAGGATTTTTGGATAAAATTTTGGGTGTTGCCTATAATTTAAGAAAACAAAAATTGAGGCTCTAACTTCTAAGTTATGATTTGGACTTGGATTTGAAAATCAAACAGATATTTGGACTCATGAAATTAAGGGTAGTCGGGTTCTACCTCTTGACTCGGGTTTTGTCCCTGTGGGTCCGGGTTGGCTTTTATTGATTTTTTGAAAATTGGGTAAAAATGTAAACTCTTTCTTTATTTTCTTCTTGGGAACGTTTTTTTTATGGTTCAAAAGCAGAGAAATAATTGAGTATTAGAATACCCAATTACTCCAAGCTCTTGACACCAAATGATAACAACCAAAATGCAAGAACAAGAAGTGGGACTTGAAAAGCAAATAAAGAGAGGGAAGCAAGACACAAATAATGATAAGATATTAGCAATAACTAGAATTAAAATTCTAATCACCCCTAATACAATCAACAAAAACACCCACACTAATAGAATTCTCAGGAGAAAGACAAAACTCTTGCAAATTCTAGGGCTAGTTCAAAGGCAACCACAAATCTACCTTCAACCTCACAAAATACATAGGAATATTCAATATAGTCTAAGAAATGAAATGACCTAATATTTTCTATTTATACTAAGGTCTACATAATGACTAAAAAGTCCCTTAGGTGCTTGGGCTCTCCACTTGTAATTGGGCCTCTTTACATGAACTTGGTCCACCATCTTTGAATATCATTTGGATGAAATTGTAGACTTTATTAAACTTTTTCAAAAGGTCATTCAAATCTTCCAACTTCATCAAATGCATCCCAATAATTTGAAGGTCCTTGGCTTGACTCCTAGTGAACGGTCTTGAAGGCATAAGCATAATGTGATCAGATCAAGATCTCATAAGCTATCTGCAGAAATTCGTTTGTGGAATGCCAATTGATTTTGATCGTATTCGATATATAGACTTGTATGGTAACAAGAAGCCATGTGAATTATTTCAAGACTAATTATCTAACAACGGGGAGACGTGTACTGATCATGTAAACTATTTTTTTACTCAATTGAAGAAAAAAATCTGCCAGTGGTAAAAATTACAACAGGTCAATTACTGTAGGGTGGCTCATGGAAAGGACGGGACACGAGTAAACCGATTTACGATAAGGAAGGATCAATAATCGGGTTGAAGAAAAAATTTCGTTTTGATGAAGAAAGTGGTGGCTATAGTGATAATCAAAGAATTGTGTAGAGTATGAAAGAATATTGTCTTAACGACACCATAGAGGTGTTAAGACAATATGGTCAAATTCGACACGAGGACTCTGTTTTGTGTAGCATTAAGATGAAGGTTAATTTGTGTAAAAATTCTCAGGATATCCCTTCGGGAATCACCATTAATATAGTTGCCAATCGTGTTGATCATGTCCCAAGTTCTTCTTCAGCACTGAGATATGGTGGGTGGCCATTGTATACTGAACTAACTAAACTGCCACCATTTGATGGACCATTTGAGTCGTTGACTAAAGAAGAATTGGCATTCTTTGATAATCCTGAACCTGGATATCCACAGGCTTATGAGAATAAGAAAGAGGAAAAAAAATAATAGTAGAAAGTAAGAACCATGTTATGGCACTTTGTAGTGAAGGCCTATTAAGGTTTCAGGCCAAATATTACTACAATTCTCAAAGATATAACACTTTTTATTTAAAACACTTCATTTTAATATTACTCACACTCACTATTTATCTCACAGACTACAATCTGTGAATTATTCTCTCTAACTTCTATTGCTTCTCTATGTTTTGGTGTACTTACAACGAGGAGAAAGCATCTATATTTATAGAGTTTTGTTGCTCACCAAAACCAATTAAAATTGGTTCGGTGCTTTGTCACGACCCTAAATTTCTACCTTCGGGACCGTGATAGCGCCTAACATTTCACTTGCTAGATAAACCAACGTTAGGATAATCTTAACATTTTTTAAAACAATCAAATTAAACGGAAGTCAATTACTGCAATAAAGTGCGGAAGACCATAACAACTGAATCATCCAAATGCATCCCCGAATCTTGTGTCACAAGTGCACGAGCTACTAGAATAATACAAATAAAGGTCTGAATAAAATTTAAATTGTTTGAAAGATAATACACAACTAAGATAAAGTAGAAGGGGACTTCAGAACTGCGGACATTGTGCAGTTATACCTCAAGTCTCCTCTGGATAGCTGAATCCGAGCAAGTCAATAGTACACTGCTGGGACCAACTCCAAAATCTGCACAAGAAGTTCAGAGTGTAGTATGAGTACAACCGACCCCATGTACTCAGTAAGTGTCGAGTCTTACCTCGAGTAGTGACGAGGCTATGACAAGACACATACGTAAACAACCTGTGCAAGTATATATATATACGAAGCAATATTGAACACAGTAATTAACAAATTTTACAAGTATGAGAGGGAACATGTGAAGGGAAATGGTATAAAAATTTCAGCCACGTAGGTGTCACGTAGCAACCAAATAATGCACCAATAACAAAATAGGTAGTTGAAATATAAAAATGGCATGACACCACCCTTCGTGCTTTTACTTTTATCCTTCCCATGAAATGATAAATAAATAAAGTGAATGACACGGCATCACCCTTCGTGTTTTAACTCTCTTTCTTGCCGTAATATGATGAATAAATAATTTAAATGGCACGATATCACCCTTCGTGCTTTAACTCTCTTCCTCACTTTATAAATCAATAAATAATAATGTGAAAATGGCACGGCATCACCCTTCGTGTTTTAACTCTCTTTCTTGCCGTAATATGATGAATAAATAATTTAAATGGCACGATATCACCCTTCGTGCTTTAACTCTCTTCCTCACTTTATAAATCAATAAATAATAATGTGAAAATGGCACGGCATCACCCTTCGTGTTTTAACTCTCTTTCTTGCCGTAATATGATGAATAAATAATTTAAATGGCACGATATCACCCTTCGTGCTTTAACTCTCTTCCTCACTTTATAAATCAATAAATAATAATGTGAAAATGGCACGGCATCACCCTTCGTGTTTTAACTCTCTTTCTTGCCGTAATATGATGAATAAATAATTTAAATGGCACGATATCACCCTTCGTGCTTTAACTCTCTTCCTCACTTTATAAATCAATAAATAATAATGTGAAAATGGCACGGCATCACCCTTCGTGTTTTAACTCTCTTTCTTGCCGTAATATGATGAATAAATAATTTAAATGGCACGATATCACCCTTCGTGCTTTAACTCTCTTCCTCACTTTATAAATCAATAAATAATAATGTGAAAATGGCACGGCATCACCCTTCGTGCTTTACACTCTTCCTCATCATGATAATGATAATATAAATTCGGAAGAGTATTTTAAATACGTGGATCTATACTTATCAATCAATTAAATACCAGAATACTGACCTCTCATTCCAAAATATTCAACAATAATTAAATTAGCAATAATTTTATGAATAATAATCAATAAACAATAATAAACTTAAGCAGGAATAACTTAATTAAATAGGCAATTATTCACAATGAACAAATTCTACCCGCATGCTTTGACCTAACCACAACGCATAAGTACTCGTCACCTCACATATACATTGTACCCGCACATAAAATCACGTAGCAAATAGACAAACAAGTCATACTCTCTCAAGTCAAGGTTAACCACGACACTTACCTCATTTTGAAATTCAAGTGATCACTCAACCACGACTTTTCCTTTCGAATTAGTCTCCAAACCAATCAAACCTAGCAATTTATTTACAAACAATTCAATTGGAGCTTTAGAAATTATTCACAATTTGAAAGAGACTTAATTTAAGTCATTTTCGGAAATGTCAACCAAAAGTCAACGTGGGGCCCATTTTTCGAAACCTGACGAAAAATTACAGAATCCAAACACCCATTCCGATACGAGTTCAACTATATAAAAATTATGGAATTCCGACATCGGATTGCCTTTCAAATCTTCATTTTACAATTTTGGAAGATTTTACAAATTTTGATTTTTTTCCCATTAAATCTACGGATTCATTATGTAAATAAGTCTGGAATCATGAAATATAATCAATATAGGATAAGGAATACTTACTCAGTTCGAGCTTGTGTAAAACCCCTTTGAAATCGCCCAAAATCCGAGACTTAAAACTTAAAAATGAGTAAAACTAGCAAACTCTCGTTTTTAAGCATTCTGTCCAGTATTTTCATAAATACGGGCTCACATTTGTGAGACAAATCTCGCATCTGCGAACCAAGGCAGCCAGGCAGAGGATCGCATCTACGTACCTTCACGTCGCAGATGTGACTGCGCAGAAGCGCAAGGGGAGCCGCAAAAGCATGAAGGATCGCATTTGCGATCATGGCACCGCAGAAGCGGGCATCACATCTGCGCCCCAAGCTTCACAGAAGTGAAGCTTCTCCTTGGACTCAAAGTCGCAGAAGCAATCACGCACCTGCGGCCAAAATTGTGCAGGTGCGACGCACCAGAACCAGACCTGTGTTCTTGAACAAAAATGGTCTGAAACTCGTTCAAAACTCACCTGAGCCTCTTGGGACCTCGTCCAATTATACCAACTAGTCCGTAACATAACGTGGACCTACTCGGGGTCTCAAATTACGTCGAACGACGCCAAAACTACAATTGGCACATCGATTCGAACTTAATGAATTTATGATAATTTCAATTCTAAAACTCGCCCGTAACGCGTCAAAACAGTCCGGAATGACCTAAATGTTTGCATGTAAGTCCCATACTACATAACTGAGCTATTCTAACTTTCGGAATCAAAATTCGAGCCCGATATCTTTGTGATCAAACTTTAAAATCTTTAAACTTTCAAACTTCTAAATTTTTTAATAAATGGTGATAACTCAAGTTAGGGACCTCCAAATTAAATTTCGGGCATACGTCCAAGTCCCAAATTACGATACGGACCTACCAGAACTGTCAAAATATTGATCCGTATCTGTTTGCTCAAAATGTTGACCGAAGTCAACTTAAGTGAGTTTTAATGCACTATTTCACATTTTTTTTATCAATTCTTCGCATAAAAACTTTTCGGAAAAAATATACGGACTGTGCACGCAAGTCAAGGAATGCTAAATGGTGTTATTTGAGGTCTCGAAGCACAGAATTGAATGTTAAATTTAAAGATGACCTATCGGTCATCACACGCCTACTTTGAAGATTTGCAAGATTGGTCTTGCTCCACCGCCCAAGCAACAAATCAAATCAATTTGATTTTTGCTTCCTTTTTTAAATTTTTTTAGTCAAATAGGTCCCACAAATTACATTCATTTTGCTTTTGCTTTTCTAAATCATTTTATCTTCCTTTATTCTTTTTTTATTTAAATAGGTCCCACAAATTTTCCCCTTAATTTTGATTTTTCTTCTTCATTCCAAGATTTGATCTTAATCTTTGGAAATATTTAAATTTGAGAGGTTTTGTGAAAATATCTGCAACTTGATCATGAGTCCTCACATATTTGAGCTCGACTTCCTTCTTGGCAATGCATTCTCTGATGAAATACACTTGCTTCACTCATGATATACACCAGATTCTTGGCAAGTGCCTGTACGGATTTGTTGTCAATACAAATCTTCGTAGCTTCAATTTTTGAAAAATTGAGTTCCTTTAATAATCTTCTCATCCAAATAACATGACAGGTACATGATGTTGCTGCTACATATCCGGCTTCACAGGTCGAGAGAGTAACAATGGACTGTTTCTTTGAACTCTAGGAAATAACACAATTACCCAAAAATAACATATAAAACCATGTGTGTTTTTCCTATCATCAATATCTCCCGCATAATCACTATCACAATATCCCATAAGGTTGAAATCATTAGAAGAAGAATAAAATAACCCATAGTCGATCGTACCTTTTAGGTAACGAAGAATTCTTCTAGTGACTTTCAAGTAAGTGGAGGTAGGAGCTTCCATGAAGCGACTTACTACTCCAACTGCAAAGAGTATATCTGGCCTGGTACAAGTAAAGTACCTTAAACTTCCTACAACACTTTTGAAGAATGTTTGATCCATTTTTTCTCCTTTATTAAACTTGGACAATTTTGTCCAACTCTCTATCGGTGTATTCACAGGGTTGCAATCGAGCATGTTGAACTTCGTTAATATCTCTTTTGTATAGCTTTCTTGAGAGATAAAAGTTCCATCCTCCATCTGCTTCACTTCTAGGCCCAAGTAGTATGACATGAGCCCTACGTATGTCATCTCGAACTCACGGGACATATCTTTCTTAAAAGCTTCAAACAAACTTGGGTTATTACCCGTGAAAATAAGATCATCAACATAAAGACAAACAAGTAATATATCTCTATTAGTATGAATTTTAAGGTAAAGAGCATATTCATAGAGACAACGAGTAAACACATTGTCTTGAAAATAC
Source organism: Nicotiana otophora (assembly GCA_000715115.1). NCBI lineage: Eukaryota > Viridiplantae > Streptophyta > Magnoliopsida > Solanales > Solanaceae > Nicotiana > Nicotiana otophora. Next base: position 19,577 of record AWOL01S0037580.1, on the reverse strand, counting down.
TTATCGATGCAACTATTCTATGCTCGTGGGGCTTGCTTTAATCCATATAAAGCTTTCTTCAACCGCAACACTTTATCTTCATAGTTTTTGACCACAAAGCCCAATGATCGTTCAATATAGACTTCTTTTTCAAGATAGTCATTCAAGAAGACTGACTTGACATCCAGTTGATGGATCTTCTACTTCATTTGTGCCGCCAAAGAGATGAGCAAACGATTCGTCTCCATGCGCGCAACAGGTGATACTGTTGCAGTTATAGTCTCCATGCGGGCAACATATAGTCTTTAAGGGTAGTCGAAGTTAACAACATCAATGCCAAAGCGGCCACATCCCCTGACCTTCAGTGATACTGTTGCAGTCGGAGACTGGATTTCGCCATCAAGGTGCTTGGCTTTCTTTCTTCTTAGAAGCCAGATGAACTTCGTACTGATCAATGGGGCTTTGATCATATCTAGCAGCCCAATTGGAGCAAAAGAGATGTTTGTTGCAAATAACAGTAGAATAATGCTTATACATAGCAAGAGATCTTACTGTGCTCCTTCTTGAACTACGCAAGTAGCGTCCTTCATTACCAATCTGTTGCCAGCCATCGTCAATGATCAAGAAACACTATCACCCTCAGATAAGCTGAAACGGAATAAATTAAACACATGAACCGATCGACTATCCCTGTAGCAATAGACAGCAAAGAACGAGTATGATTTTTGTAAAATGAGTAGCATCTTCTAGATGTTCATATTCGTGTCTTCACTCTTCTGCTACCCGTTTCTCTATGATCTTCTCAAACATGTACTTCTTCTGCATGGAATTGATCAAAATAACTTTCGTCCACTAAACATGAAGTAAGAATTTTAACAATGTGAAGAAATATTTTCACCTTCATCACCATATGGACACTTACATCCCACCAATAATCAATTTGAACTCATAATAAATCAGTAGAATTAGTGGCACAAATCAAAATCCATACATCCAAATTATGTTAAATTTTTTAAAATTAGTTTTCCATGGTTATACTATAGCATAATGAGAGAAGGCGAAAAATATAACTATTCTTCTTTATACCAAATTATCTTGCTCAAACAAAAGATGATGAACCTGACCAAGTAATCTGTGCATGTTTATACTCTCTAATAAATTAATTCGCAGTGGTCCTACGGACAACAGAGTTCAAAGAAATATTGACTCATCTTCTTGCGAGTAGGTGCTGTTTGACAAGAAACTGCAGAGCAAACAGCAACAAAAGCACTTTGTTAGCTCATAAGTAATATTCACAATCTCTTAACTATCTATGGTCACTTCAATATTTACGCGAAAATGAACTAAAGAATCTTTTGCGTCAAGGTATCTCATTACCGTTACGGCCAAATACCCATAGAACTATGCCAGATCTGATTACAGATTTTAACACTACTATAGTGTTTACCCGAAAAATGGACATAGTTAAATTTATATGTAGTTCTAAGGGTGTGTGGTATAACTTTGACACAAATCGTAAAGAGAAATAGAAATGTCCAATCTTGACTATAAAGAATGAAAGATAAACACAGTTGAAAATGAGGAAAATGAATGAGCAAAATAAGATGAAGTAATGGAGCTCAAAGGGTTAATCTTTCAATATGAGAAATACAGTTTTTTTTTACAATGTGTGAATGTCTTCCTGTCCTTACAGAAACAATAATCATCCCTTTTATAGTGGAGGAATCATACTTTAGATATAACAAAAAATACATAGTGGGGAACCCATGATGAATCAGTTTTTCCCTAATTCCCGCCAGGATTTTCTCCCTTAGTGCGGTTGCAACGGCTCTTGTATATGAGCTCAATATTGACTCGAGCTCGGTATCGACTCGAGCTCTCGATCTTGACTTGAACTCGATTCTGACTCGGAGCCCGGTATTGATTCGGGGTCGGTGTCGGTCGATCTCTGACTCATAAGCTCTATAATTTCGTTTCGCCTCATAGTTTGATTTGGATTCGAGCTCGATAATGATATCGAGCTTGACGTTGATCGATCCTATAACTTGAAGCTTAATGACCTGGCTTCGGACCTCAGCCTGATATTACAAAGACGCTCTTCGATCAATGTATTACCATCTCGATTAGTTCGTACGAAGGACTAATTGGTTTTGACCATATGCAGATAGTCCTCTCGTTTCTTGGGAAGGAAGTAACGAGAAACGACATGATTTTCCAACTGTACGGTTAGATATATACTGACGTTTGCATCGAGTCAGATCGTAACGTACGTGATAGATGTCCCGTCGGTTCAGTTCCCCAAATCATTAATGCTTGTCAGTTAGCGTTCGGCCACTAGAGCCATCGAACCGTCGTCGTAAGCCTATAAATACCCGCTCCTTCTTTGAATCAAACTTTACTTTTCTCTAATCACCTCTAAGTCTTCTCACTATTTTCGTCTCCTCCCTTTCGCCGCCTGTAGAGTCACCTTCATTAGCGTTGAAACCACAAGTTTTTCATCTTCCTTTGCTCTTCTTTAATTTTACAAATGGCAAAAACCTCAAAGACCGTACCGCAGAAGGAGAAAGCTTCTTGCTCCTCTTCTCGGCCGTCCGATGGCAAGGTGCCGGTGGAGCCGCTTCCCCACGAGTATGTTCCCGGCCTGTCTACTCTAAAGTCCGATTTCAAGGTCGAAAACCCTTCATCGATACCGGGCCGATGTGAGCATGTGTCGATGTACATGTGCTCGATAACAAAGAGCCACCTCAAGGCTGTGAGTAGGGACTGCAACTGGGGTCCCGAGGTCGTGGTGCAAATTTCTGCTCCTGAAGAGAGCATCACCGCTTATGCGGGGGGGTTCTTAAGTGTTTACACTTACCCCTTCACATTAGGTCCCCTCGACCCAGCGATTATTGATCTTTATAAAAGATATCAGGTCACCCTTTGCCAAATTCACCCCTCCCTATGGTGCATAGTAATCATGTTGCGCTTCTTCTCTAGCAAGGTCGAGGGGCTAAAGTTTACTCTAAATAACCTCATGCGGTTGTACCGGCCTCAAATCTATCGAGGACTAATCAGGCTCCAACACCGAGAAACGAAGTCCTTGATCTCGAGAATCAACGAGGATAAGGATCGGGGTTGGATGAGCCATTTTATGTGGGTGAGGACCCGTGACATTATCCGGGAAGAGAAGATGTCGTTCCCTGAGGAGTGGAACTTAAACCGTAAGTGATCTTTTAAACTTTGTTCTTCATACCTTCTTCGACTATGCCTGATATCCCCTTTCGATATGCAGTTGTTCCTTGGATGCCTCAAGCGGTACCTGACCTCAAAGATTGGGTTTGGAAGTTAGCCTCGACTTCCACTTATGCCGAACGCGCATGGCGTGATTTGTCAAAAGGCAGATGGGAGGCCAAGAATCATGGTAAAGGCCTCCTTTTTCATGTTTTGAAACACTTTTTATACTTCATTCGTCACTAATTTTCTTTCATGCAGGCCTAGCCAAGGATACCATTTTGAGGCCTTAAAGTGGCGAGGAGTGAACCAAGTCCCCGGTTTCGAAACCGGGAGAAGAGGAAAACTGCCTCGCAGTCCGAGGACCCCAAGCCCAAACCTCGAAGGGTGAGGAGAAAAGTAATCGCTCTCACGATGGACTCTGTCCAAAGACTGAGAGACGAAGAAGAGGAAAATGCCTCGGCACTGACGGTCCGACCTAGGAAAGCCGTCGAGATTACCAAACCTTCTGAGCCGACAGTGGCTGCTAAAATCAAGCCTCGTGTTGAGGAGGCTTCCAAAAAGAAATAGGGTGAGGATCCCTAATTACCAAAGTTTGAGATTGTTTCTCGTCCATCTACAGCTACACCGGACGGGGCCGATCCTGATACCCCGAAGATTGATCAGAGCGTCTCGAGCGACTTGCTCGGGACCATGACAGCAGGTCACTTGCCTTCTCTTCCGACTTTTTCTGAGGAAGCACTAAGGGAAGCTTGAGAGTTGAAGACCCCTGATATGGGCGGAGGCTCTAGTGTATGGGATCCCTTTAAGGATTGCTTTACTGGAGTCGATGATGCCTCTGATATTAGTGACGTTTCTATTCTTCTAGAAGAGGCCCAACGTCTCTTATCTCGAGTAATAATCTGCTTACTGTACTTCTTTTCTTTACTCTCATCTAAATCTAACTTGCGTTTTCCCTTTTTATGTAGGCCCTTGCCAAGTTTCGAGCTGATCTCTGCTCGTTTGAAACCGAGCTCCAAAAGGTCTTGGAGGAGAGGAACGCTCTGAAGCTTCTTTGCGGCCAAAAGGATGAGAGTATAAAGGACCTTCAAGCGGATTTGGCCAAGGCTCGTGAGGAAGAGGCCGAGCTAGATAAGCTGAGCATCCTTTTGATAGAGTATGGACTCGACCCAACTGTGGAGGTTAATACTTCGTTATCTCAGTTGCAACAAAAGGTTGAAAGGATCGGGTTTCTTCGGGGAGAAGTCGATCAGGTCACGGCTGAGTGTGATCGGTGGAAGGAGACTGTGGACCGCCTGGCTGCAGAAAAAGAAACTACCTTGTCCAAACTATCATCAGCCGAGGTTCAACTTCGGGGCGTCAAACAAAAAAGTTAGGCCCAAGCCAAGAGGATCGAGGAGCTCGAAATCGGGCTTTCTAAGGCCAAAGCGGAGATCGAGAAGACAAAAGTCACAGCGGACAAGTCCATTGCCAAGTACCGGGTTGATACTGAGGGAGGCTTCTGACCGAGAGCAATGGATCATTGACTAGGAAAAGTGCCAATCCCTGAGGGAAACCCTCGAGGAAATCCATACTCGGGGTTTTGACCTCTCCGAGGAGATAGCCCGAGCCAAGGTGCTTGAGGCCGAAGCCAGGCAGCTTGCCTCCTTCAATGACAAAGATGATGATGAAGAAGGTAGTCGAGGCGGATCCGGTGAGGGACCTGAAGGAGAAGTTGCTCCCGAAGAAGAGGTCGAAACCGGCCGTAGTTAGGACTTAGTTTCCCTTTTTGTAAGACCTTGATCGGTCTCTTGTACATAACCTTTTTTATTAATATATAATAGGAAAACTTCTTTTGAATGCCTTCTCGGTTTTATGTTCAAACGTGTTTTGTGCTTTTTCCTTGTGAAAATTTTGTTGCAGCCTCTGTAATCGAGCGAATACTAGTTCGAACTTAGAACAAAACCCTTAGGTTTTTTAGACACGCAAGGGTGAGTCCCCGAGTTCAATAATATGTTCGGGATTTCGGATGGCTTGATCGAGGCCATGACTGCATTGTTTTTATAACTAAGTTCGAGTATGTTTCGAACTTAGAATAGAATAAACCCTTAGGCTTTTATCAAATAATGGGTAATTTTTAAACTTGCAGTGACATACCCCTTAAGGTTTTATGGCGGATCCTTGAGCTAAGTTCAAGCCATATTTATTTGAACTCGGAATAGTAGAACCCTTTGGTCCGAGTTGAGTGAGAACAAAGTCTCGAACTCTAAATGTATTGGTCCTTAGGCTTAATAGTTGTTTGTTTAAACTTTAATTAAAGTAGACCTTAGGTTTAATAGTCGAGTGAGTGATTGCTCGAACTTGAAGTAAGATAGCTCTTAGGCTTAATAGTCGAGTGAGTGATTACTCAGACTCGAACTCGATGTATTGTAGCCCTTAGGCTTTATAGTCGAGTGAGTGATTGCTCGAACTCGAAGTAAGATAGCCCTTAGGCTTAATAGTTGAGTGAGTGATTGTTCGAACTCGAACTAGAAGTATTGTAGCCCGTAGGCTTTATGGTCAAGTGAGTGATTGTTCGAACTCGAAGTAAGATAGCCCTTAGGCTTAATAGTCGAGTGAGTGATTGCTTGAACTCGAACTCGAAGTATTGTAGCCCGTAGGCTTTATGGTCAAGTGAGTGATTGCTCAAACTCAAAGTAAGATAGCACTTAGGCTTAATAGTCGAGTGAGTGATTGCTCGAACTCGAACTCGAACTCGAAGTATTGTAGCCCGTAGGCTTTATGGTGTAAGTTTTTCAAAACTTCTTCGGTAGTGGTCGGCCCTTAAGCATGTTTGAGTCATGAAGTAGAACGGACTTTTCAAAATATGAGGTATCAGTAAAGAAGAATTTTTTCTTTATAAGTCATTATACATGTGTTCATATGTTGCGCCAGGGCTCGAGCAAAACTATGCGGGCATGGTTCGTTTTGACCATTTGTCCCTTACATATTTTCCTATCGAGACCGTGTTTGACATGAATTTGTTATGAAACAATTTTCTTGTATCGAACTCGATTTATTCGATGGTAAATCCCCCCAGTATTCAAGGTTGATTGTAACGAAGCCTTGGATACTATTGAATTTTCCTCGGGTAACACATAGTTGTTTCCTCGTTAAAAACCTCGCCAGAAAAACCCAGTTGGGATAAAAATCGATCTAAGGGAAAAAGAGTGCAACGCGTACTTTAAAACCTGAGGTCTCGATGTCTTTGGTCTAACTCCTGCAATGAGTTAACGTCGAATATATATAGACGAAAGGAGGGAGAAAATCATACCTTAACAATAATATCATTTGAGAAGTGATATGTTCCAGTTGTTTGGTAATGGTTCGCCATCCATCGTTCCGAGTTTATAAGACCCTTTTCGACTATATCGAGGACTTGATAGGGTCCATCCCAATTCGGGCCGAGCTTCCCTTCATTAGGATCTCGAGTGTTGATGGTAACCTTCCTTAGGACTAAGTTTCCGACCCTGAAGTGGCAAAGGTTGGTTCTTCTATTGTAGTACCTTTCGATTCGTTGCTTTTGTGCAACCATTCGAACAAGTCCGCTTCTTGTTTTTCATCTAATAATTCAAGGCTAGTATTCATAGCCTCATGGTTCGATTCCTCTGATGTATGTCGAAACCCTTCATTGGGTTCTTCGACTGGAATTAAGGCTTCGGAGCCATACACTAAGGAAAACGGAGTTGCCCCCGTACTAGACTTCGATGTTGTTCGATATGCCCAAAGGACTTCGGGCAGAATTTCTCCCTATTTCCCTTTAGCTTCGTTCAGCCTTTTCTTCAGGTTTTGGATGATAGTCTTGTTCGTCGATTCGACCTGTCCGTTCCCACTAGGGTGATACGGTGTTGACAATATCCTTTTTTATTTTATGCTCTTCGAGAAATTTAGTCATTTTGGTGCTGATAAATTATTTTCCATTGTCACATACTATTTCGGCGGGTATCCCAAATCGACACACGATGTGATCCCTGATGAAGTCTATAACTTCTTTCTCTCTAACTTTCTCGAACGTCTGTGCTTCAACCCATTTAGAGAAATAGTCAGTCATAAATAAACTGAACTTAGCTTTATCTGGGGCCGATGGTAGAGGGCCGACGATATCCATCCACCATTTCATGAACGGCCATGGGGATAGGACTGAATAAAGTTGTTCTCTGGGATGATGGATCATCGGTGCAAACCTTTGACATTTATCACATTTTCGAACAAACTCCTTAGTGTCATTTTCCATGCTATCCCGGTAGTATCCAGCTCTAATGATTTTGTGAATCAGTGATTCGGCGCCGGAGTGGTTGACACAAGTGCCTTCATGGACCTCTCGTAAAATGTAATCAATGTCTTCTCGTCCTAAGCACACTGCCAATGGTCCATCAACGTCCTTCTGTATAATGTTACATCTTCAGCCAACGGGAATCGAGCAGCTTTGGTTTGTAGGGCCCTCGATTCTTTAGGGTTCGATGGGATTTTTCCGTTCTTCAAGTATTCAATATACTTATTCCTCCAATCCTGGGTTAAGCTTGGAGAATTTATCTCGGCATGACCCTCCTCGATTACGGATCCTGAGAGTTGAACGACAGTCCCCGAGTCGATCTCATCTTTCACGACCGATGACCCCAAATTTGCGATTGCATCGGCCTCACTGTTTTGTTCTCGAGGCACATGTTGTAAAGTTCATTCCTTAAAACTGTTCAAAGTTACATGTAATTTTTCCAAATACCTTTGCATTCTATCCTCTCGAACTTTGAAGGTTTTGTGTACTTGGTTCACCACTAGTAAAGAGTCACATTTGGCTTCAATGACTTATGCTCCTAAGCTTTTAGCTAGCTCGAGACTTGCAATCATGGCCTCATACTCGGCCTCATTGTTAGTCAACCTAGAAGTTTTGATAGATTGCCTAATAGTGCCACCCGCGTGGGGGTTTCAAAATGATGCCAAGCCCGGACCCCTTCACATTTGAAGCACCGTCTGTGAAGAGGGTCCAAACCCCCGATGATGTACCTGATTTTAACAAGAGTTCTTTTTCAACTTCGGGTATGAGGGTTGGCGTAAAATTGGCCACGAAGTCCGCTGAAATTTGAGACTTTATGGACGTACGGGGTTGATATTCGATATCGTACCCACTGAGTTTGACGGCCCATTTGGCCAATCGGCCCGATAGTTCGGGCTTGTGCAAAATATTACAAAGTGGGTAAATGGTTAATACGCATATGGGGTGACATTGAAAGTATGGTCTTAACTTCCTAGAGGCGCTTATCAGTGCAAGTGCCAATTTCTCTAAGTGTGGATATCTTATTTCTGCTTCTCCTAAGGTTTGACTTACATAATAAACAAGAAATTGCATACCTTGATCTTCTCAAACTAGGACGCCACTTACCGTAATTTCCAATACCGCCAAGTATAAGTAAAGTTTCTCATCTGCCTTCGGAGTGTAAAGCAACGGTGGGCTCGACAGGTATCGCTTCAATTCTTCTAATGCCTGTTTGCATTCCGGGGTCTAGGCAAAATCGTTCTTCTTTTTGAGTAGAGAGAAAAATTTATAACTTCGATCCGATGACCTCGAAATGAATCGGCCTAAGGCAGCTATCCGTCTAGTTAGCTTCTGCACGGATTTTACACTGTCCACCACGGTGATGTCTTCGATGTCCTTGATTTTATCGGGGTTGATCTCGATCCCCCGATTCGATACCATGAAGCCAAGGAACTTTCCCGAACCAACCCCGAAAGCACATTTCTCGGGGTTCAGCTTCATGTTGTATTTTCTTAAAATCTCGAACGTCTCCTGCAAATGAGTCAAATGGTCCTCTCCGAGCAGGGACTTAACTAGCATGTCAACAATATAAACTTCCATTGACTTACCTATTTGTTCTTCGAATATTTTATTTACTAGGCGTTGGTAAGTAGCTCCTGCATTTTTTAGCCCGAAAGGCATTACATTATAACAATATGTTCCATACTTGGTGATAAATGAAGTTTTTTCTCGATCCTCCTGGTTCATTTGGATTTGATTGTACCCAGAATAGGCATCGAGAAAAGTAAGGATCTCGTGGCGGGCCGTGGGATCAATCATACGATCGATGTTAGGCAGTGGAAAAGAGTCTTTGGGGCACGCTTTGTTTAAATCCTTATAATCTACACACATTCTAAGTTTGTTTCCTTTTTTAGGGACTACAACTACACTGGCTAACCATTCGGTATATTTCACCTCCCAAATCGACCCTATTTTGAGAAGTTTAGTTACCTCATCCTTTACGAATGCGTGCTTTACCTCGGACTGAGGTCTTTGTTTTTTGCTTCACCGGTTTGAACCTAAGGTCCAGGCTTAGCCGATGCGTCGTTATTGATGGTGGGATCCATGTCATATCTAAATGGGACCAAGCAAAACAATCTATGTTATTAGAAGAAATTGAATAAGATATTTTCTGAGTTCAGGTGTCAATCCCGTTCCCAGGTGTACCTTACTCTCGGGCAGATACTCGATCAATATAACTTGTTCCAGCTCTTCGACTGTTGATTTGGTGGCGTCATAATCTTCGGGGATGATAAAAGTTTGAGGGGTCAGAAAATCCTCCTCCTCTTCTTCCATCGCCTGCTTCATCGATTTGGTCGAGGCTGACAGGTGTGATTGCTATTTGATTTCTCGTTTACCTTTGATGCTTGACCTTTCTGAGATTGGTAGTGTCAATATCGGTGTCACCTCATCGACCGTAAATATTTCCTTCGCAGCATGTTTCTCCCTGTATACTGTTTTTACACCGTGTGACGTCGGAAATTTCATCACTTGGTGGAGAGTCGAAGGTACTGCCCTCATATTGTGGATCCAAGGCCTTCCGAGTAGGGCATTGTACCTTATGTCGCCCTCGTTTACGTGGAACTTGGTATTTTGGATGGTCTCAGCCACGTTCACCAGTATAATAATCTCCCCTTTAGTTGTTTCACTGGCCATATTGAAGCCTTTTAAAACCCGAGCTACGGGCACGACTTGATTTTGCAGACTGAACTACTCCACGACTCTCGATCGGATGGTATTCGCAGAGCTACCTGAATCCACTAAAACACGCTTAACTTGAACTTTATTTAATAAGATAGAAATTACCAGAGCGTCGTTTTGGGGCTGAGAAATGCCTTCGATTTTTTCGTTGTTGAATGATAAAGTGTCTTCGGGCACATAATCTCGGGTTCGTTTTTCTCTAGTGATCGGTATCTTTGTGCGTTTGAGTATGGGTCCCTGTGGAGTGTCGACCCCACCGACGATCATATGAATGATATGTTGGGGTTCCTCCTATTTATTGTTTCTATTGGCGTCACTCTCTCTGAAATGATTCTTGGCTCGATTGCTGAGGAACTCTCGAAGGTGGCACTTATTGAATAGACGGGCTACCTCCTCCCTTAATTGTCTGCAATCCTCGGTCTTGTGGTCATGCGTGCTATGATATTTGCACATTAAATTTGGGTTTCTTTAGAAAGGATCGGTTTGCATGGGTCTGGGCCACCTAGTATCTTTGATCCTTCCGATTGCTGATACAATGCCCGATGCATCGATGCTAAAGTTATATTCCGATAATCGAGGTGCCTCTGTAGGATCAGTATATTTTTCGAAACCAGTTTTGCTCATAAGTCCCTGAGAATTCTATCAGCAATCGCTTCTTAGATTGTTCCTGGCGGATTTGGGTCCAGAACCATTGTTCCTTCGATCTGTGGTGTATGGTTAATATCGGTCTCTGTTAGACCTTGACTCTCTATCGATGTCCCTCCGGTATCTTATATATTTGTGATGTGTTTCTCTCGCTATTTTTTCTTGTAAAGTTGTGTTGGTTGTTTCTACTTTCTATTCATTATGATGAGTGATGACATCATAGATCTATAAGAACAATCTTTATAAAATAAACTACGAAAAGTAAGTGTTGAAATTTTAAGTTATTCAAGGGAACAATTTCTATTATCATCTCTATCTGATTATGTGTAGAGGTATTCTCTCTACTTGAGAAATTATCTTTTTTTTTGCACTTTCTATGTTATCTATCTAATAAATCAAAATTGTAGTACATGTCCTTTTTTTACAGTATATATTCTTGCGCATAAAAGAAAGAAAGATTTAAATGGCGTGTGACTAAAAACCGTTGGATCATTAGAGTGAGGTTCAAGGTATGTGTTGTTTATAATAGTAAATCTCATGTAATATTCTCTTTGATGTTAATTATATTATTTTCTCTTTGCTTTTTTATTTTACGGAAGATCATCAACTTCTCTTTAGTTTGCTTAATGATTCAAATATTTAGAGCACTCTATTTATTTTGACATACTCTCTTTGCTTATTTTATTGTGTAACATCTGTGTTCGATGAAATTCTCCTACTATTCTCATCAAACATAACAGTCAATTCGTCTTTTTAATTTTCAATCTTCTTAAAGGATGTCTACTTTTTCTTTATGTCGGTAATAGTGTAGATGTGATTACAATATATCTTGAGTGTTAAAACCACCATTGTTGAGTGAATGTGAAGCTCGGCTAAGAGAATGCAAAACGAAGCCTAGGGAGAGAAGCTTCTGGACAATTGTATCTTACTGTGTATTGAGAGAAAAGAAATCCATTACAATGAGTTACCTCTACTGCTATTTACACGTGTATATATAAACATGAACCAACTCTCTTAATTAACTCCAAATCTACGGCTAAATCTGTTATAACTAACTCCAAACACCCAACTAATACTATGCTAAAATAACTGCATGTCACTCAGTCTTTTGCCTTAGTTTTTAAGCTTCCCACAATGCACAACTGTCATCCTAGAACTTCAACCCCCCCCCCCCCCCCCCTCAAGCTAGGTAGTGTGAAAATATTCAGCAATCCTAGCTTGGACAACAAATGATAGTGCTTCACATTACCAAGTCCCTTTGTCAAAATGTTTGCTTCTTGCTCGTCTATTGGCACATACTGAGGATGTACCTTGCCCTGCTGCACCTTCTCTCTTATGAAATGGAAATCAATCTCTATGTATTTTGTTCTTTCATAAAACAAAGGATCGATAGCTATCTGCATTGCAACTTAAGTGTCTGTGAACAGTTGTATTGGGGCAGTAATATTGATTTCCAATTCCTTGAGTAAACCTAGTAGCCACACAAGTTCAGCTACTGTTAGAGCCATGCTCCTATATTCTGACTCTGCCGAGCTTCTTGCTATTGTGTTCTGTTTCTTTGATTTTCAAGCTTTCAAGGAGTTCCCTAACTTCACCAAATAGCAAGTTACTGATTTCCTTGAGTTTGGACAACTTGCCCAGCCTGCATCACAAAAAGCGCTCAAGGCTGTATTCTTTTCTGCACTCATCAATACTCTAAGACCTGGCTCATTCTTTACATACCTCACAATTCTATAAGATGCTTCAAGGTGTGACTTCTTAGGATATTGCATGAACTGGCTCAAGGTCTTCACACTATATATTATGTCTGGTATGGTTAACGTCAAGTAAAGCAATTTTTCAACCAATCTTTGGTACTCTCTTACATCTTCTAATGTTGTATCATCATTGATATCACAATGCTCATAATATTCAGTAGTAATAAGCTTCTTGTTCTGCTCCATTGGAGTTAATATAGGCTTAGAACCTGACAATCCTAATTCAGCAATCAACTCCAAAGCATATTTTATTTGGCAAAGTAGGATTCCCTTTTGTGATCCGCGCACCTCTATTCTTTTGGTACTCTCTTACATCTTCTAATGTTGTAACATCATTGATGTCACAATGCTCATCATATTCAGTAGTAGTAAGCTTCTTGTTCTTCTCCATTGGAGTTAATATAGGCTTAGAATATGACAATTGTAATTCTGCAATCAACTCCAAAGCATATTTCCTTTGGCAAAGCATGATTCCCTTTTGTGATCTGCACACCTCTATTCCTAGGATGTATTTCAGAGTTCCTAGATCCTTCATCTTGAAATTATTTTGCAGAGTGTTCTTGGCTTCCTGAATGAGACCAGCATCATCACCTGTAATGAGAAGGTCATCCACAGACACAAGTATTATAACCTGTCTGTTGTGCTTCTTCAGGGTGAATAGAGAATGATCATGCTTGCTTTGTATGAAACCAGCCTGTAGGAGTGCATTAGTGAGCTTAAGGTTCCACTGCGTAGATGCTTGTTTAAGGCCATATAAGGATTTGAGTAGTCTACGTCCTGTGTTCCCCCTTTGGCTACCAAATCCAGGAGGTAGTTGCATGTATACCTCTTCCTCAAAGTCACCTTGAAGAAAGGCATTGTGAACATCCATCTAAAACAATGGCCATTGATTCATAGCCGTTAATGCAATCACAGTCCTAATGGTCACCATTTTGACCACATGAGAGTATGTCTCTCGATAATCCAGCCCTTCTTGTTGGTTGTATCCTTTAGCAACCAATCTAACTTTATACCTCTCTATTGTTCCATCAGACCTATGCCTGATTTTGTATACCCATTTGCAGCCAATGGGAACTTTGCCTTTGGGAATAGGAACCACATCCCATGTCTTGTTACTCACCAGTGCATCTATCTCTGCTTGCATAGCATCTACCCATTTCTAATCCTTTATTGCCTGATTATAGGATGCAGGTTCAATATCTGTTGACACTGCAGTAAGATAAGTTTGATAGGCAGTGCTCAATGTGTCATAGCCTAGATAGTTGGACATAGGGTATATGCAAGTAGAAGAAGAAGGCTTCACAGTTGGGCAGATGTAATCCTTGGTCCAGACTAGTGGTTTTGATCTTCTGCTAGTTCTCCTGAGTTGCATATTTGATACTTCTTCATTTTCCACCTTTGTTGCGTGTTCTGGCTGCCGAACTAGGATCTCCCCATCACTATTGTTGGATAAGTCATCGAGTTGAGGCATTGCATCTTCATTTTCAGCATGTGTTTGTCCCATTTCTTGAACAGGAGCCTGCTATTATTGAGATACATGTTGTTCTGTTGTATACTGTCTAGTTGTCTCAAAAAAACAATGGAGGTCTCCTTCCTTCTCTCATCATCATAAATGGTAATACATCCTCTCCAAATGTAACATCCTTGCTGACAAAAAACTTCTTGTCCTTGAGATTGTATGACTCGTACCCATTTTGAAAAGAAACTTCTTGTCCCACTATTCTCATCAACATAACAGTCAATTCGTCTTTTTAATTTTCAATCTTCTTAAAGTATGTCTACTTTTTCTTTATGTCGGTAATAGTGTAGATGTTCTTACAATATATCTTGAGTGTTAAAACCACCATTGTTGAGTGGATGTGAAGCTCGGCTAAGAGAATGAAAAACGAAGCCTAGGGAGAGAAGTTTCTGGACAGTTGTATCTTACTGTGTATTAAGAGAAAAGAAATCTATTACAATGAGTTACCTCTACTGCTATTTACACGTGTATATATAAACATGAACCAACTCTCTTAATTAACTCCAAATCTATAGCTAAATCTATTATAACTAACTCCTAACACTCAACTAACACTATGCTAAAGTAACTGCATGTCACTAAGTCTTTTGCCTTAGTTTCTCAGCTTTCCACAATGCACAACTATCATCCTAGCACTTCAATGCATATGTAAAATTTTAGTAAAAGGCCAGTAAAAACTAAAGTGTTTTCTTTGAAGATACCAGATAATTAAAAGTAACAAATTTGAAATAGATGCTTATTATTTGACGCGGTTATCACAAGTTATTCTATCCATTTTCGTGCATTATTAGAAGTATTTTTTAAACTAATTAAAATATTTGTTCGAGCTGCATGTTGGAACCAAAAATAGGTGAAAAAAGAAGGTTAACGAGATAGACATAATTGATTAATAAAATTGTGATTGACGCTAATATGAGGTAAAATAATTTGGAGTGAGGTAAAACATGTAGATGGTGAATATGGTGTCTGCAAACGCATATTGATTTGTTACATTAAGTTGTTAACTTGACCTTTTGTCAAATATAATTAAGCTAATTTGACAAAAGCATTTATTTGAAGACATTAGTATTTTTCTGATTAATAATCTTTTTTTAAATGCCTTAGCTTTTAACATTTAAGGATCCATTTATTAGCTATATTAACTGGAGCAGTATTGTATAAGATAAAATGTGATGACCTAAAATATCATCTTTAAATTTAATAAGTAATTCTGTATTCTAAGACCTCGAAAAGCACCATTTATTATTACTCGACTTGCGTGCGCAGTCCATACAATTTTTCGGAAAGTTTTTATGTGAAACATGGATTAAAATGTGAAATAGAGCTTTAAAACTCAACTAAGTTGACTTTGGTCAACATTTTGAGCAAACAGACTCGGATCAGTGCTTTGACATTTTCGATAGGCCCGTATCGTAATTTGGGACTTGGGCGTATGCCCGAAATCGAATTCCGAGGTCCCTAGCCCGAGATATGAAATTTTGATGAAAAATTAAAAGCTTGAAAGCTTAATGATTTCTAAGAAATTACTGATGTTGGATTTATTGACCTCGGGTCCGTATTTTAGTTTTGGAGCCCGGTATAGGTCCACTATAATATTTATGACTTGTCTGCCGAATTTGGTGAGAATCATAGTTGATTTGACGTGATTCAGACGTCCGGTTGTAAAAATATAAGTTTTAAAGTTTTCTTGAAAACTTCCTTTGATTTGGTGTTCGATTCGTAGTTCTAGATGTTATTTTGGTGATTTGATCACGCGAGCAAGTTCGTATGATATTTTAGGACTTATGTGCATGTTTGGTTTGGAGCCCCGAGGACTCGAGTGAGTTTCGGATAGGCTACGGGATGATTTCGGACTTAGGAAATATGGTTTTCTGCAGACTTTGGGCTTGTGTTATTTCCGTCATCGCATTCGCGAATGTACTCTTGCGAACGCGAAGAGCAAACTGAGCTGGCCGAATTTTTCTTCTTCGCGAACGCGAAGATTGGACATCGAATGCGAAGCTATGGGGACTTTACCCTTCGCGAACGCGACCAGCTCAATGCGAACGCGAAGCTTTAGAGGCTTGGGGGAGGGGTCAGTTGTCCTTATACGCGAACGCGAGCACTGGCAAGCGAACGCAAAGGCCAAGGGGGTAAAAGCCTTCGTGAACGCGAAAGCCACGGGCTGCTACTCATCGCGAATGCGACAGGCCCTTCGCGAACGCGAAGAAGGCCCAACCCCTGCGACTAAAAACAGAACCAAAACGGGATTTTTCCATTTTTCACAAACCCTCAACTATAACTCGGCTTAGGGGCGATTTCAAAGGGATTTTTCATAATTTCGAACTGGGTAAGTATTCTTTATCATATAGTGATTGTATTTCATAAATTTAAGCTTATATTCATCATTTATTTTGGATTTAGATGGAAGAAATTGGAATTTTTGTTAAACTTTGCAAAAACGAAAAATTAAGATTTGAAGGTCCATTTGATATCGAAATTGGACAAATTTTATATGATTGAACTCGTATCGGAACGGGTGTTCGGATTTCACAAGTTTTTTCGAGATTTGAGATGTGGGTCCCACTGCCGAATATTTTAATGAATTTCGGAGTTTTATCCGGAAAATTTATAAATTAATATGGAATTAATTCCTATGATTCGTATTGAATATATCAAATTTTTTGTGAATATATTTGAAGCTTTCGGAGGCAAATTTAAAAGGAAAAGCTGTGGTTGAAAAATTAATTGGAATTCGCAAAACGATGGAAGTGTCGGGGTTAACCTTGACTTGAGGGAGTAGAACCCTTAAATTATTTGCTATGTAAAATGCATGTGAACAACATATAGGCGAGGTGACGAGCGTCTATACGTCGTCAAATTAATTATTTGCCTGCTTACTTGAAAAATTATAAATTATTTTTAATCATAAATTAATTATTATAATAATTATTTATCTCTTATTCTTTGTCAAATATTAATTCTTGAATTCCTGCATTAATTGTTACATGCTATTTGAATTGTGCGATTTAATTATTATTTGACATTTAGCATATTAAATATTAAACTGCCTATATTCTCCCTGAATTCTATAATAATTTGCTATTTGTCATTGTTTGTTTCATAATTAAATCATAATTGGTGTATACTTGTTGTCTTATAATTTTATATTAATTATTGCATTTATTGGGGAAATGTCTTCTATAAGAATTGATTGAAATGGATATATTGGAGGATCGGGTTGCACGCCGAAACAGGCTTATTAAAAGTCTATATTGGAAGATCGGGTTGCACGCCGCAACAGACTTATTAAAAGTCCATATTGGGGGATCGGATTGCACGCCGCATCATACTTATTTAAAAGTCTATATATATACTTGATTGGAATAAATATATGACAGACTTGATTAAAATGAATATATTAGAGGAGCGGGTTGCACGCCGCAACAGAACCGAATGTAAATATATTATGAGAGCGGGTTGCACGCTGCAACATAATTGAATGTGAATATATTGTGAGAGCGGGTTGCACGTTGCAACATAATTAAATGTGAATATATTGTGAGAGCGGGTTGCACGCTGCAACAGAATTGATGGAAGTGATAATTGGTTATGACTGATGTGTTGGCTTCAATTATTATAAATGAGTTACCTGATTTATTTTTATTATTCTTGCTATTACTAATATTGCGTACAGGTAATGTAAGTGACCCGCCTTAGCCTCGCCACTACTTCGTCGAGGTTAGGCTCAACACTTACCAGTACATGGGGTCGGTTCTACTGATACTATACTGTGCACTTCTTGTGCAGATTTTAGAGTTGGTCCCAGCGGCGTACCATAGACTTGCTCGGATTTCAGCCACCAGAGGAGACTTGAGGTATAACTGTATGGCGTCCGCAGTTCTGGAGTTTCCGTCTATTTTACTTTAGCTGTGTATTTATTTTCAGACAGCTTTATTTTATTCAGACCTTATTTGTATTTATTCTAGAAGCACGTGCACTTGTGACACCAATTCTGGGATGGTATTTAGACATCGTTGTTTTTATGAATTATTCACTATATTTCAAACTCGCTTCCGCATTTGTTCTTGGATTATTAATAATTTAAAAATTGGTTAATATTATTCTAACGTTGGCTTGCCTAGCAAGTAAAATATTAGGCGCCATCACGGTGCGAAAGTGAAAATTTCGGGTCGTGACATAAAAATTGAAATATCATATCCATCGAATTGGGCAAAGTCTACGATAAGATGTTTTAAGAGATACCCTTATGGTTTAGGGGTTGATATACCTTTCTAAATCATTAATGTGATTTTGGGAGACACTCTAAACACAAATACATAAAGAAGGAAAGACATCTGATTTTGTTTCTAATTTTCACTTCCTCTTTTGCAGAGAACAAGAATAGATATATATATCCTTCCGTTTGCCTCTCTCTTTCACCCAATCAGTCACATAAAAGAAGTAATTCTTCCCCAACAAGCAATGTATGGCAAGTTGCAATCCACAATTTAATCCACTTATCTTTCATTTGGTAGAATGTATTAAAAAACATAATGCATGCATTAATTTTTGGTATTACTAATCTCTTGTTTGGTATACTTTTTCAACATGTATTACTAATGCAAGTATTACTTATACAACCCTTTTGGTATTATCCTATATGTAATTAATACATAGCAAATCATGGTATTAGCAATATCAAGACTATTAATACATGCATTAACATGGTTAAAGACAAAATTGTCCTTAAGTCTCTTAAAGTTAAAGAATATAGAGGGCATTTTTGTAAACAACTAATTTTCTAAAAAGATTATGTAATGCATTTTAATTTTTATTACATCACACCAAACAGTAGATTAGAAATAATCTCTGCATAACTAATATTTGCATTACTAATACACCGTATTCATCACTATTCTTATACACCCTACCAAACGACCCCTACCATTAATCAATCCCATGGAGGCAGGGGTGGATGTAGTCTTGAGATACCGGGTTCATTTGAATGACGCATAATATAAATTTATATGAAAAAGTCTATTAAAATTATAACAAATTGAGTAGTATTGTGATGACCCAAAATGTCAATCTTTAAATTTAGTAAGTAACTCTGTATTCTAAGACCTCAAAAAGCACCATGTATCATTCATCGACTTGCGTGCGCAGTCAGGTACAATTTTCCGAAAAGTTTTTATGTGAAAAATGGATTAAAATGTGAAATAGAGCTTTAAAACTCAACTGAGTTGACTTTGGTCAATATTTTGAGCAAAGGGACCCGGATCAGTGTTTTGACAATTCCGATAGGTCCGTATTATAATTTGGAACTTGGGAGTATGCCCGAAATCGAATTCCGAGGTCCCTAGCTCGAGATATGGAATTTTGATAAAACATTAAAAGCTTGAAAGGTGTTAGGGGCGGTTATTGGCTCTGGGAGCTTGGAGTAGCAGTGGCGACGCGAGCACTATGTGGTCAG
>AWOL01S0037576.1:1778-17190 GCA_000715115.1 Nicotiana otophora | reverse complement strand
GTTCAAAAGTTACTTTCTATGTGTTATGATTTAAATGGGTACAGTTCATGTCAAGGTACCACTTCTGATAATGTAACGCCCTTAATATTGAGGTTGGTGTTATTAATATATATTTTGATGCTTTGTTGAGTTGTTGATGTGTTGTTAGGAGGTGTTTTGGTGGCTCTCTGGCAAGTGGTTAGGCCCAATTACAGGGGAGACTCTGCTGACATTTCTGGACATTTGGGGAGTTAGCCAAATTATTGAGCTTTTGATGTGTGGATAAAGATTAAAGTCACATTGGATGTCTGTGGCGGACTCTAACCCTCTTTCGAGGACAAATGATCATAGGCGAGGGAGAATGTAAGGCCCGTTAAAATTTCCTAATGATTTAAGATTTTAATGTGCGCCAGTGGTATTCTAGGATAACGTATTCATGTATTAAAGGAGACCTATGGGTNCTATGGGATAGAACCACATCATTTTGAAATGAAAATATATGTTTAAGGTGTGTTGTATCACACTAAGAACTTTTGTGAATGGCAAGAATTTGTATGGAAGAAGTTGGATACATTAAATGGAAAGGATGTCTCAACTAGCACAAGACCCGACTTCAAACGAATGCCACTACCAAAATATAAAGACTTAGGTGGTGATTACCTACCAAATTAAATCCCTTTGAGTTTAGTTTCCAACTCATCAAACCGTTTGTCATTTGGATACTTCTATAGAAAAGTATGGCCATTTTACCGGACCTATGATATTTTACCGTTCGTCATTTAGAATCAGGACCGAGACTGAGGTTTATAAAATTCAATAGAATCGACTAAGTTTATGGGAGGTCCGTCTTATAGCCATAAATAGTGCAAGGCCATGAAAACTAATTTCCATAGACAGTGCAAGGCCATAAAAACTCATTTCCATAGATAGTACAAGGCACTGTTCAGGGCATCAACTTCAGCGCCCCAGACAACGCAAGGCACTGTAGTTTTGGCACCTCCGATGGTGCCTTGCACAGTTCTTTTGGCGCATTTCATGAGGCCTCGCGCTGGCGAGGTTCATCCGAGCTACTTTTATTTTTCTCCTTAATTTTGGGACGTGTTCACTTATTTAAAAGCCCTACCTCGTTCCCCTACACCCCAAACACGAAAACCTACTCTAAAAAGGGAAGCTCTCAAGAACCTAACTTCCCCAAGATACGTCCATCATCCAAGGTAAGTTCTAGCAATAATTCTAAGTTAATTTTAATTATCCAACACCTTATTAACGTGGGTAAATCCTTCCACTCCATAGGAAACCCTAGAACTCGAATTCAAGAGGAGTGAACTTCGAAAAGGTAATGCTTCTACTCCCTAATCATTTATAAGTATGAATTGATAAGTTTTTAGGAGAATAATAAATGGGTTTGATAAAGAGAACCATAAGAACTAGAGATTTGGATTGTTGTAAACATTTGGGTGATGAGAAATGGTGTTAGTTATATCTATTTGGGATTGTAGAATCACCTAGAATTAGTAGTATGGGAACTTGGTGAAGAAAAGATCAATTACTAAGGTCGATGAGGCTTTACACCCATAAGGTGTTTGATAAAATTCCTAAGTTACTAAACAGGAGCATTAGTGCTAATATTGGTTCCTCTTGATATATATATATTGACATAGATTATCTTTGAAAGAGGCGACGAACATCGTGATACTCTCTTTACATTTGGGAATCTTTATGATTCTCCATACATCACATTCTTTATGACTGCTACGAGTTTCTTCAGAAAGTAATTATGCCTTAGTTCCGTGAATAGCTGTAGAACTTCTATTCTCTAGATGGAATAGTTTCATAATCATTCAATATCCTATGCGCTTCAGTTATGACACAACAATTTATTATGAATACATGTCTCAGTCTAGATCTATTCAGCATTCCAGTACCATGTAACTAAGTATAGTTCAGTAGTTTAGTGTCATATATTGCAGTATGATTCTCAGTTACTAATTCTAAATTCCTGAATATTGGACACCTGTATTTCGGCATGAGGCCGCAGTTTATGCTTTATGCATATTCGAGCATGAGGATGCCCTTATGTATACGTATACTTGGGCCTGAGGCCGCAGCTTGTGCACATATATATTTTCCCTGAGGCCGCAGTTTAATATTCAGATAAACAGGAGTTTCATCATTCAGAAGAGGGAGTATTCATATCCTTACTTCCTTTATTCAGTTTTGTTATAAGCTATCTGTTATCATTTCAGTTTCTCTTTTAGCAGTTATCGTTTCAGTTATAAGTTAACGGTCATTTCAGTATTTTGTTATCCGTTCTTAGTTATTAGCTCAGTTTCAATTCCAAAATTTACAGTTCTTTCTTTCAGTTGTTTTACATACCAATGCAATTCAAATGTACTGACGTCCCTTTTTGACCGGGGCCTGCATCTTGCAATACAGGTAATGATTCACAGGTTGATGATTCTGCTTGCTAGGACATCTCGTATCAACTATTGGTGAGCCCAGCCTTTCGGGGCATTATCCCTTTTCATTTAGTCTTCAGTCTTTATAGTATTTCAGAAGTAAGGGATTCTGAACATATAATGTCATACTTTGGACGTGGGCCACATTGCAGGACAATTGCGAATGCTGACTAAACATCAATATAATGCTGGGCCGACAAGGCCATCATAACTACTACAGCTGGCAGACTAACAAAATATATATAAAAGGCCTACAACNGCTTGCTAGGACATCTCGTATCAGCTATTGGTGAGCCCAGTCTTTCGGGGCATTATCCCTTTTCATTTAGTCTTCAGTCTTTATAGTATTTCAGAAGTAAGGGATTCTGAACATATAATGTCATACTTTGGACGTGGGCCACATTGCAGGACAATTGTGAATGCTGACTAAACATCAATATAATGCTGGGCCGACAAGGCCATCATAACTACTACAGCTGGCAGACTAACAAAATATATATAAAAGGCCTACAACCCCAAATTACTGCACTAACTGACAGGATATGTCTACAAGCCTCTACTGATGGATATACTGTGATCGAAATAGGGCCCCGACCTACTCATATCATATATACAGATATACACAAGATGTACATAATGCTCTAGACCCGGGAACTCGGAAGGGCATGGAGCTTACTGATCAAGCTAAACTCGAGCAACACATAATGAGGAGGTCTACCCGTATATCTGTCTGAACCTGTACGCATGAAATGCAGTGCCCCCAGAAAAGGGACGTCAGTACAAAATAATATACCGAGTACGTAAGGCAATATACTGACAGCTGAAACTGAACTGATAATATAATAACTGAAAGTAACTGGGAGTCAAAGATAGTTTGAAGATATGCTCACCTGCTGATACAGACTCAACTCTCTCAATATAATAAGTAAAATAGTTGTCCAGCCTTATAAGGCTCGGTATATATAACTTCTCTGCCATACTAGGCTCTGTATCTTGGCCAAGCTGGGCTCGCTCATAGGTTCTCGGTCATACTAGGATCTGTATTTTGGCCATGCTGGGCTCACGCATAGGTACTCAGCCATAGTAGGCTCAATATATAACTTACCATCTGATCAGAGGTTGCCCAATAGGGGCCTGCCCAACGATTATAGCTCGATGGTAATGAAAATACTGTAATACTGTATGTATAGTCTCTCTGATCTCGTGACTGGAAGAAGACAATACTCAATTAAATATGAAGTCCCGATAAGGAGAATACTATAATTTATGTGACTAGGATAATGTATATAAATTCGGGAGCATGAACCTTTGTTTATGCCTCGTTATCAAACACATGTAATTACAAGATCATGCCAATGGAGGAAGGGCTTATCCTTAACATACCTTATCCAATTCTCTTGACAATCCTTCCAACACATGTTGATTGCAACAAAACATGTGTCAGCGGATCGAAGTAGGTGAAAATTCGTATGCTTTTCTTGAGAAAGATTGCACCGTTCTCCCTTAGAATCGCAAAATCCTGTTGCTATAACATTAGGTAGTCTTGTATGATTTCATATGAAAATTGCTTAGCAGATCCATTACATTTGAAGATGAGATTAAGAATCTCAATTTTATGCTTTAAAGAGACTTTTATATTAGTGGGTGTGGGCCCTACTTCATGTGCCTTAGTTGGCCAAAGACACCTCTACATTCTTTCCACCTTTTATGTTATTTTAAGTGTCACTTAGTTGATCTTAGGTGGCTTCCACGTTGGGGGTTAACCTTTATCCAATAATTATCCACTTAATACCTTAATTAATTTGTTAATCCTCCATTGACCAATAATTACCCAATTATCCACATAATATGGAATTATCTCAAATTACTTAAAATACTACTCACTTTTAACACACTCTGTACACCTTACTATTATGGTCATGTGGTACCTTGTAAGGCACTAGTCCATAAATACCGGGTATTTTAGCTCGAGTGGTATTTTATCCCAAAATGTCAAACTTTGACGAAATTCCTTTTCTTTGATTTGCTTACCTCTCACCTTCACTAATTTACTAATCACTTGTTTGAAATAGCATAATGCTTATAATCTCAAAATAATCTCATTCCCGAACTTTACGTCGATTAACTTACGACGAAACTTTAACATACGAAAATGTGGGATGTAACATCATTCCCCCCTTTGGAACATTCGTCCTTGAATGTTGACTAATGCACTTATCATTTTCATAACCTATGTATTCCGAATACTTTAGTACTCTCCTTTGTATCTAGGCAACTGTTTTGTGAATAAATCCAAAGGCCAGGTCATTCCCCCCATTAGGCCTCTTTCTTACATCATGACTTGTGGTCGAAATTCTTCCAATCTCGTAACTGTCGCTACCTTCTGTTATGCAGCCTATACGACACTGGCCTTGTAAGTGTGCTTATGTGACTCTTCTCTCCTTTTTTCATTCAACTTTTAGCTAATCTCTAGGCTTTACTTTGTAAGCATATACAGAGCTTGAAGAGATGTCCCTCTGGTCATCTATGAGTATAATGAAGTTCTTCCCTCGGTACTTTGTTGAACTTGCGAATATCATGATTCCTTATTTCATAACTCCGTTTATCCATCCATATGAATTTACTATCATAACTCTTACTTTGATTTATCGTTACTGAGGTCTGCTACCAAACTCCAGGTTACTCTCGTGCTTATCCTATATGTATAAATCTAAGTCCTTTAATGCTTCCTAATTACTGTTCATCTTAAGAATGGTGGCCTAAACCGATCGCATACTTTGTGACTTTCGTCCATCCATTGTTGATTCACCTCAATATTGACCTACAATTTACCATTGATAACTTGAAATTTCTTACGTAATATATTGTCACTAGGGCTCACGTCTCATTGGGGAAACATCTGAAGTGATTAGACTGATCCACCTAGGGGCGTTACTATACTTCAATAACCATATTACATAGCATCCCAATATGATTCTCCTTATGAAGGTATTTTAATCCTTTACAATTCATCAAATCATTACTCTATCGAAGGCCCAAACATCATCCTTCATCTATTAGAATTACACCCTTATTCTATTACCAGGGCATCATTCCATATCTTTTAAATTCTACTAGTCTTAGACTCCCTTGAGTATATTTAAACAATACTGAACTTTCTATAATTCTAGTTCTCATGGGCTTAATTCCAAGGACATAACCCTTCTCGTCACCTTCTCACTTGTCGTTTCTTATCCTTACTCCTGTCTTCCTAAAACCTTGTCACTTTACCATACTTTAGCTTACGACCTACACATATCTATTTATATTACTCGCAACCTTTCATCAACTTGCTTGTACCATATATTTCCTTGTGTTATTCTGGAACATCAAGTGAGATATCGTATCGTCTCTAACTCNACTGGAAGAAGACAATACTCAATTAAATATGAAGTCCCGATAAGGAGAATACTATAATTTATGTGACTAGGATAATGTATATAAATTCGGGAGCATGAACCTTTATTTATGCCTCGTTGTCAAACACATGTAATTACAAGATCATGCCAATGGAGGAAGGGCTTAGCCTTCACATACCTTATCCAATTCTCTTGACAATCCTTCCAACACATGTTGATTGCAACAAAACATGTGTCAGCGGATCGAAGTAGGTGAAAATTCGTATGCTTTTCTTGAGAAAGATTGCACCGTTCTCCCTTAGAATCGCAAAATCCTGTTGCTATAACATTAGGNTCAACTTGCTTGTACCATATATTTCCTTGTGTTATTCTGGAACATCAAGTGAGATATCGTATCGTCTCTAACTCTTCTTTACTCTCTTAACAAGTCCTCTCGATACCTAAAAACCATAGGCCAGATGATATGCAACTGACAGTGCCGCTATCATTCCTCGATACTGATTCCCAGCGCTTCTAGTCTTCTATCCGAAGTATGGACTATTCACAACCTTCTGCACTTGAGTATCTCGTACGTTGCTCACCTTTAACTTACTTGCCTTAAAATCTCGCATCACATCTTTTATTTCTTTCGTGACCCCCCTTCCACATAGGTATAATTAATGTCCATAACTTGAAGCTCTATTATAATACTTGCACCTCTAGTGCATACACAATCCGGTGGGAGCTTCATACTGACTTCTTATGAACGTGGTACTCTTCTAACTGGCTTTCTCGTAGAGCTGTTATAGAATATGGTTATTGTACTATCTCTCTTCTACCTCGGATATTAAGAGTGACTCTGCTATATTCTCAACCATGGTTTCTATAAGTTTTAGGTCCAATAATCTGACTTCTGATTTACTTCATTGAGGTAACTCTTTAGTTTCCTCTTCCTTCTGATCAGCCTTTATGTAGGCTTGGGCTATCTTCCGGTCTGCGGCTCATGGTATTAGTTATTATTTTATCCTTTCATGCACGCTTTGGAATATCCATGATACAATCTTCTAACAATTCAATCCGTTGTCTATGTATTGGACTCAATTCTTTTTTTTAACTTATATCGGAGTCTTCTATGGATGTATGATTGTCAACATATATGCTACATGTATAATACTCTGAACTCTTAAGTGCGTTAATCACGTAACTAACTCCAGATAATTAATAGAATAATTCCTTTAGTTCCTTCTCAACTTTCTTTAATTGCAAGCAATTTCTTTTCTTGGTCGTCCTGCTGCTTGTTGCATGAATACTTGGCTTATCTTAGTGTCCACACATATTGGAATTCCATACAACCGATATAATCTTGAATATCACCTTTTAATTTTTTTTTCTTTCCATTCATTGGCCACGATAGGTGCCACTTTCTAATGGAGTGCGCATAATGTTTTTATGAGACTTGTTGTAACAACACCATTACCTCTTTGGGTAACTGTGCTTAGGTTGAAGCCTCATTCCTTACTTCCTCTGCTATTCTTTCATTGTAGTACTTAGGGAGGACCCTCTGATTCTTGCGGGGCTGCAAGCTGATCACATCGTATTTTATTTTATGTTCGTACTCACCTATAATTATCCTTAGTTACTTACCTCCACACTTATGTGCACGTATGGTTGTTTCTAAACTTAAGTTTTGACTATCTTCCTAGTAGGACTCACTTTTATTTCCGTAACACTCATACGGTGACTTTAGCTACCCCAACTCCTACCTGAATATTTCTCAAGGATCACGATGATATATCTGGGAGTATATATAACTTCTCTGCCGTACTAGGCTCTATATCTTGGCCAAGCTGGGCTCGCTCATAGGCCCTCGGCTACAGTAGGCTCGGTATATAACTTACCATCTGATCAGAGATTGCCCAATAGGGGCCTGCCCATCGATTATAGCTCGATGGTAATGAAAATACTGTAATACTATATATATAGGCTCTGTGCTCTTTTGACTGGAAGAAGACAATGCTCAATTAAATATGAAGTCCCAATAAGGAAAATACTGTAATTTATGAGACTAGGATAATGTATATAAATTCGGGAGCATGAACTTGTCTTTATGCCACGTTATCAAACACATGTAATTACGAGATCATGCCAAAATGAAGGAAGGGCTTAGCCTTAACATACCTTATCCTATTCTCTTGAAAATCCCTCCAACACACGTTGATAGTGACAAAAAATGTGGCAGCGGATTGAAGTAGGGGAAAATCCGTATGATATTCTTGAGAAAGATTGTACCGTACTCCCTTAGAATCGCAAAATCCTGTTGCTATAACATTACGTAGTCTTGTATGATTTCGTATGAACTTGGCAGATCCCTTACATTTGTAGATGAGATTAAGCATCTCATTTTTGTGCTTTAAAGAGGCTATTATATTAGTGGGTGTGCGGCCCACTTCATGTGCCTTAGTTGGCCAAAGACACCTCCACATTCTTGCCACCTTTTATGTGATTTTAAGTGTCACTTAGTTGATCTTAGGTGGCTGCTACATTGGGGGTTAACCTTTATCCAATAATTATCCACTTAATTCCTTAATTAATTTGTTAATCCCCCATTGACCAATAATTATCCAGTTATCAACATAATTAGGAATTATCTCAAATTACTTAAAATACTACTAACTTTTAACACACTTTCTACACCTTACTATTATGGTCATGTGGTACCTTGTATGGCACTAGTCTATAAATACTGGGTGCTTTAGCTCAGGTCGTATTTTATCCCAAAATGTCAAACTTTGATGAAATTCCTTTTCTTCGATTTGCTTACCTCTTACCTTCAGGAATTTAGTGATCACTTGTTTGAAATATCATAATGCTTATAATCTCAAAATAATCTCATTCCCAAATTTTACGTCGATTAACTTATGACGTAACTTTAACATACGAAAATGCAGGATGTAACATACTCCATGCGTCCAAAACTCCTATTACTCATATATATACTTAAGACCTTGATTTTGAAAACTCATATTGTTGATAATCTATAAAGATGCTTGAAAATGAATGAAGTGAGTTGAAATTGTGTATTGCCCTTTTTGGGAAAAGTAATTCAAGAATAAATGGTGTGTTACTCGTTTATGATTTTAACTTGCGTTTCGATTGCCAATCATTTTATTCTATTTCATGGAAAGAAATCTATTGTGTTTAAAGTCTTCATTTCTAATGAACTTAAAGTTGTGATTTCTGGAATATTATATATTTTGATATTTATGATAATGAAACATAAGAGGAAAGAAATGGAAATGTGGAACTTGCAATACGGCCATCGTGCCATGAATAAAGAAACTTGTGAATGGCCAAAATAGCCAAGGAAATATTGTTGTTGTGAGTGGTTGAAAATACTAATGAAGATTTATACAATGTGAAAGATGATGAGGTGAATACATTTGCATTTATGTTACCTTGTGTGAATAAACAAAAAAAAATATTTTTTGGAGTATCATTAGCAAACCGAGGAAGGGTGGGTCATAAGGCCCACAGCTGAAACTACATGAGTCGGTGTACGGGTGGATTATGGTGGATTGAGATTATTCCCCTTATTTGAGATGAGATTGATATTAGCTGTGAATTGGAAAGTCAACTCACACGGCATATGTAGGAAGGCGGCCTAGCCGATCGGGTGGAGATCGGATGCCATGTTGCGCACATGGTGGTACTTCTCTTGGTAACAACTTTTATCAAATCACATGTCAAACCACATTGTCCATGGGGAGATGGCCTAGCCGATCGGGTGGAGATCGGATGCCATGTTGCGCACATGGTGGTACTTCTCTTGGTAACAACTTTTATCAAATCACATGTCAAACCACATTGTCCATGGGGAGATGGCCTAGCCGATCGGGTGGAGATCGGATGCCATGTTGCGCACATGGTGGTACTTCTCTTGGTAACAACTTTTATCAAATCACATGTCAAACCACATTGTCCATGGGGAGATGGCCTAGCCGATCGGGTGGAGATCGGATGCCATGTTGCGCACATGGTGGTACTTCTCTTGGTAACAACTTTTATCAAATCACATGTCAAACCACATTGTCCATGGGGAGATGGCCTAGCCGATCGGGTGTGATCGGATTTCGCGCTAAAAACACTGTGGTATATCGGTGCTAATGTTCTCCCAACCAAAAATATATATTATTTTTGTATTATGAAAATTGTTATGTTTTAACTTTTTCATTTGGATATCATTGATTGTTACTTGTTGCTTCCATGGATTGGCATTCTATTTCGTAAGAGGACATTTAGCTTTACATACTAGTACAATTCCATATGTACTAACTTATCTTTTGCCGGGGGCGCTACATCTTCAATGGATGTGGGTAGTTCATCAGCGGGCGGTATTGATCCTTATTAATAGTTACTCGCTACTAAACAAGTTTTGGTGAGCCTTATTCTGTTCAGGGCTTTATGTCATTTGAGGTTGTATTTTGTGATTTGAGGTATAGCCAGGCCTTATCTCCGGCACTTCCATTCTACTCTTTTGTTGTACTTAGAGGCTCCGTAGACATAGTGTGGGTGGTGTTTGATGTTGGGAATTGAAATGTGGGTGGTGTTTGATGTTGAGAATTGAACTATAAGTGTTGGTATTTTTGCAAACATGTTTTTCATCATATCTATAAACTTGTAATATTTTGGAAATCATAAATGAATATCCTTTGAGTAATGGAAAAGGAATATAGAATACTTGACTCTTCTTTTGTCTATCACTTGTATTGATTCTTATAATGTTAATGGGCAAGGTTGGGTAAAAGGCATCTCTCAGGCTTGCTTAACCAGGGTATCTTCGTTGAGCACCGGCAGCGCTCCTTGAGATCAGGGAGTGACAATGATTTACCCACCAATTTGAATATCAACGAGTCTAGTTTCTAATGCATTAACCCGTTCGTCGATACAACATAGGTGTGGAATGATATTCACGTTTTTGCGATACTGCGCAAGAAACTCCATTTGGGACCCACAAGGTCGGTTGAAGTTTATCTTGATATATAAAGTTGTAGCCTTGGTCTCTGAGGCTCATATTGACCCAAATCAGACCTAAAAAGTCTCTATAGATATCCTAAAAGCATCCTTATGGTTTTGAAGCAATTCTATCATCAGCAATTTAAAATCAAGATGCGAACACATCAACGCGATCCTTATGACATAGGCAATACTTTGCCACCCCCACCCCCCTTCTTATTATAACTAATGTTTTGTAAGAGCTTCATGGTTAGGGAATATTTTAACCACTCCTTTCTCATTGATATGTTCTAGCCCTTTTCTTAATCTTATAGGGTTTTTCAAGGCAAATATCAGCATGTATTGTATCATTGTATGTAATTCAATTCCATATGTCAATTATGGAAGGAAATAGTTTAGATCGGAACTTCAAAACATAACAAAAGCAAAAGGGATAATCGCCCATTTGGCCTATGCCATCTGGACTTTCATTTGTTCCCTTACTTTGATGTTTTATGTATACCTAAACCTATATGATCCTAATAGATTCAATTAAGATTACATAAGCTTAATTATCATATGTTTATGCTTAGATTATTCCTAAAAAAGAGTTAGACTTTCATATCACAAGTTAGCCACTATGAGTCGACATTACATTCATAATTCCGTTTTGTCGATCGTTTGACACTATTGTGGATAACTAGATCTCCTTTAGTTTAATGTTATCATCTTGTCTAGGTATTTATTCCCGTGTATATTGTGGTGTTTTCTGCTATTTTTGGGGATCATCAAGGTTTAGGGGAATCTTTGTCGAAAGTTTTGGAAATTTGAAGAGATGGACAAATCTTGAGTTCCTTGGTTCTAAATTAATTATTGAGGGTTCCTAATGAGTTAATTAATCTTTGTATCTCATGTACATAATCAGTTTCTCCCCAAAATGGGGATAGGCTCCTCCGTCCATCTTACGGATGACGAGCGTCAGATTACGTTTGTGATTCCGTTTATGGATTCTATCACGATCTCTTGAGTCCATATGATGTTGCCATGTGTGTTATGTCTCTTACATACTTACACTAATTATGTTGGGGATATATCCCATAACACCAGCAAGACCTAGCTTATTATATCGCTTGGGCTTAAGGATCCCCTCCGTAGTCTGCACCCCACACAGTGAGCGCATTGGATATTATATTTTTGATGGAGTTGCCATATATATTCACATTTGGGAAGGTGTTCCCAGGGTATGAAGTTGCCTTATTTATTTATATTTGGGATGGACTTCCCAGGGCATGGAGTTGCCTTATTTATTTACATTTGGGATGGAGTTCTCAGGTCATGGATTTGCCTTCTTTCATTTATATCTAGGGTAGATTGGCCATATACAGTACTGAGTGACTAACTGTCAGTTGCTATTTATATTGAGGGATTGATCTTTCTTGGGCTGGACTTGCTCGTACATTACTAAGTGATTGAGTACTCTGAGAGTGTGAGTATGTGATGCTTTCAAGGTAGTATACCATATACTGCATGTACATTGGCATGTAGATATAGAGATGTCATATTCCTCATATCATACAAAGTTGATTTATTTTACTTGTACTGAGTAATCTCTTGAACTTGAAAACATGCCTACATTTCTGTACTGTTATTTCATATTGGAATGTACCTGTTGAGCTTGTCACTACTTTCAGCCCAATGGTTAGTCTCTTGTTACTTATGAAGTAAATGGGGTCGGTTGTACTCATACTACACTCTGCACTTCGTGTGCAGATCCAGGGACTTCCGGATACTGCGGCTGCTAGGTTTGAGAGAATAACTATTGGAGATTATCGAGGTAGCTACTTGGCGTCCGCAGACCTTGACTCTCTTTTCTTTCAGTTATTTGTACTATTCTATATTTCTAGACAGTGTTTTATCAGTCAGACTATGTCGTCATTTAGATGCTCATGTACTCAGTGACACCGGGTTTTAGTAATGTATTTGTATCAGTATTATTGGGATTTTCTATTAAATCTAAATATTATGTTTTCAATCGTAAAAGAATTTTTGATTTATTGAGGTTGTCAGCTTGTCTAGTAATGAGATATACGACATCACGACAAGTGAGATTTTGGATCGTGACAATGTCACATGTTGATTGGGTGAGTATTTATGAGATTTATATGTTTCCTACATCATTAGTAGTGTTGGGAAAGTTTGGAACATAGTTCAAGTTGATATAAAGATAGTTATCAGTACTGGGTTGGATTATGGCCAGCTATTGTGGCCGGTGCTATTGATATGGGCTTACGGGTGATTTGTTTCATCATGTGGTTATACCTTGTTGATTTAACCATGATGTTTTACGGCAGGTTGCAGTTTATACATCGTGTTTATGTGAAGATTGAGTTTTTGGTGAAATGCTTGGTTGTTGAAATTTGGTTCTAAGGCTTATTAGTATGGGTGGAAGGAATATTCTTCAGTTGAGGTGGTATTTTTAGGCTTCTGAAGATTGGGGTGACGTGGGATCACCTGTGAGAATGTGTATGGTGATTTCATTCAGTGATATGATGACTTCAAAACGGTTCTTGGCATGTTCGAGGACGGAATTTGTTTTTAAGAGGGGAAGAATGTAACGAAATGGCCAGTTGTTTTAAGTATTGTAGCCTCGTTCCCCTATTTATTATCTCTTATATGTTCATTTGTGGTTACGTGACTTTTTGGGGTGGTTGGTTTGGTTTTGGGTGTGTTTCAGAGTGAATTGGGACACAGTCCCAAAGTTGGAAGCTTAAGTTGAAAGAGTTTACCAGAGTTTCACTTTTGTGTAGATGACCCCATAAAAGTGTTTTGATTGTTCCGGTTGCTTCGAATAGTGATTTTGGACTTAGGCATATGTCAGGATATGAATATGGAGGCCCGTAAGTGTTTTTTGACTTAAATAGGCGAAAGTTGGAAAATTAAAGGTTCGAAATGTTTATAGGTTTGACCGAGGGTTGACTTTACTGATATAGGGCTCAGATTGTTATTTTGGGAACTGTAATAGGTCATGTAGTTCATTTGGGACTTGCATGAAAATATCCAGGTCATTCCGAGGTGTTTAGGCTTGTTCGCCGTTAGTTTTGCATTTAGAAATGTTTATTAGTTCATTAGGCTTTAATTGGGACGCTATTCGTGTTTTTGGCATTGTTTGATGTGATTTGAGGCTTTGAGTAAGTTTGCATTGAGTTTTGGGATTGGAAGGTATGATTGGCCAGGGTCCCAGGGCTTCAGGTGTGTTTCAGATGGGTTTTAGATCATTTCTTCATGTGTTGGAACTTTTGATTTCTATGCTTCTGGTATTCTTCTTTGCGATCTCGAAGAATATGTTGCAATCGCGTAGAGTCTTCGTTGGCAGTTGGCTTTTTGCTCTTCGCGTTCGCGAAGATAAGGATGAGTTCGCAAAGCCTTTGGGTGTTTGTTCATCATACACGTGAGTGTAAGTTAATCATGTAATTTAATCATGTTACTTTTGAGGTTGCAAATATTTAAGATCATGAACTATAAGTACCAAGAGGGTTTGAAGGATTAAAAGCTAAAATAATCGAAGAAAATAAGTTTTATCAAAACGCCAAATTGGGAATGCTATAACCCATACTTTTGGGGTGATACTAGGATGATTAACATGATAATGAGGTGATATTATTAGGTATTTTAGTCATATTATAGTCATGTGTTATGTTTTGATGTCAAACGAGTTAGGAAACAAAAGTCGACAAAAGTTGTCACAAGTTACGTTGATAAATTTACATAAACTTTAGGTCTAATAATACTGAGATTTTCTCTCAGTGTAAATGGATTTGCAGGGTGATCCAACCGCCAAATTAAAGATATACAAGTCCAGTTTCCAACACATTAAACTATTTGGCGATACGACATCAGAGTACACAAATATTTGCGTTTTTACAAAACTGCACAAGCTGCTCCCTTTGGGACCCACAAGTTCGGTTGAAGTTTATCTTGATATATAAAGTTGTAGCCTTCGTATCTAAGGATCACTTCAATCCAAATTAGACCTAAAAAGTCTCTCTAGATATCCTAAATACATCCTTATGGTTTTGAAGCAATTCCATCATTCGCAATTCAAAATCAAGACGCGAACACATCAACGCGACACTTACGACATAGGTTTGGCTTTGTCATCCCCCTTTCTCCTTATAACTCGTTGTTTGGAAAGAACATCGTGGTTAAGGAAGCATTTTACATTTCTATTTTACCTATACAAGCATAAGTAAAGTGTGGATAAAAGGGAACAGGTTTGGAAGCAAGAACACAAGAGGTATGTAGGGCTTTCGTTTTGTTTTCGGCATGATTTGGTTAAGCTATATTCAAGCCTTTCTTCTTGATATTTTAGGGTTGTTCAAGGGAAATATCAGCATGTCTTGTATCCTTGTATATATTGAATTCCACATGTGAATTGTGGAAGGAAATAGTTTAGGTTGGAACTTCAAAACACAACAAGAGCAAAAGGGCAAATACCCATTTGGCCTGTGCCATCTAGACTTTCGTTTGTTCTGTTCCTTTGATGTTATATGTATACCTTAATTCCATATAATCCTAGTAGATTCATTTAATTTTACATAAGCTTAA
>AWOL01S0037573.1:21417-31461 GCA_000715115.1 Nicotiana otophora | reverse complement strand
TATTTAATGTCATTTTTAGAATGAAGAAGATGCCCGAAGAGTGGAGGTGGAGCACGATGGTTCATGTATTCAAGAACAAGGGTGATATCCAAAATTGCAATAACTATCGGGATATCAAGCTGCTTAGCTATACTATGAAAGTCTGGGAGAGAGTGATAAAGCTAAGGGTGAGGAGGAGTGTGTCTATTTCCGAGAACCAACTTGGGTTTATGCCGGGGCATTCGATAACATAAGCCATCCACCTTGTTAGGAGATTGATGGAGCAGTAGAGGGAGAGAAAGAAGGACTTGCATATGGTATTAATCGACTTAGAAAAGGCGTACGATAAAGTTTCGAGAGAGGTTTTGTGGAGATGTTTGAAGGCTAGAGGTGTGCCTTTTGCCTACGTTAGGTTGATTAAGGACATGTATGATGGAGTAAAGACCCGAGTAAGGACGGTGGGTGGGGACTCAGACCATTTTTCGGTCATGATGGAGTTGCATCAGGGGTCAACACTCAGCCCTTTCTTTTTGCTCTGACGATGGACGTACTGACGCACCACATCCAAGGGGAGGTGTCGTGGTGCATGCTATTTGTAGATGATATTGTATTGATTGACGGGATGCAAAATGGTGTCAACGCGCAATTAGAGGTATAGAGGCAGACCCTGGAATCTAAAGGTTTAAGTTGAGCAGGACCAAGACAGAATCCTTGGAGTGTTAGTTCAATGGCGAGACTCGGGAAGGGGAGGTGAGGCTGGACTCACAGGTCATTCCTAGGAGATGAAGTTTTAAGTACCTTAGGTCTATTATTCAGGGGGATAGGAAGATTGATGAAGATGTCACACATCGTATTGGGGCGGGATGGATGAAATTAAGACCCGCTTCCGGTGTTTTGTATGACAAGAAGGTCCCACCGAAACTTAAGGATAAATTCTACAGAGTGGTGGTTAAACCAACGATGTTAAATGAGGTTGAGTGTTGGCCAGTGAAGATAGCTCATGTCCAGAAGATGAAGGTAGAAGATATGAGGATGTTGAAATAGATGTGCGAGCACACCAGGTTAGATAGGATCAGAAATGAGGTTATTCACGACAAGGTGGGTGTGGCCCCTATTGAGGACAAGATGCGGGAAGTGCTGCTTAGGTGGTTTGGTCATGTGAGGAGGAGGAGGATAACAGACGCACCGGAAAGAAGGTGTGAGATGTTGACATTGGAGGGCCTACGAAGAGGTAGAGGTAGGCCAAAGAAGAAGTGGGGAGAGGTGATTAGGCAAGACATGGAGCAACTTTAGCTGACCGAGGACATGACCCTTGATAGGAAGGTATGGAGGTTGAGGATTAAGGTAGTAAAGTAGGTATTCTAGAGTGTTCATAATAGTTGAATTGGCACGCAGTCTCGCTTTCTGTTGGTAGTAGGTTTTTATGACTAACCGTTGTTTTCTTTCATTGTTGATCACCTTATTATCTTGTTATTTTATTCTGCTTTTATATGGCTTTTTGGTAATGTCCCTTCTTGGCTATAATTTCATTAATGTGGTGCTTATGCTTTCCTGAGCCGAGGGTCTATTGGAAACAACCTCTCTATCCTCACAAGGTAGGGGTAAGTTCTGAGTACACACTTGTCACGACCTAATTTCTCTTATGGCCCGTGATGGCGCCCAACGTTATCGCTAGGCAAGCCGACAGTGAACCAACTCTGTGATCCCTTCTTTTAAGGATTTGAAGTAGTTGATTTTTAAGTTGTGCATAAATAAGAAGTAATATTTTAATAAAAATTATAGATCAAATTTTATAAGCAAGTGAGACAAGTTAAATAACCCAAAAACCGCCAAGTGTCCACTAGCTTAAACCTCCAAGACCTGATGCCACAAGTATATGAGCAACTAGTAGAATATACAGAAGGGTTCTATACTACTATCTGAAATGAAGTAGACAGAAAACACAAGCAAAAGAAAGACTTTGACTGCTGCAGAACGGGCTCGGAAGGCAGCTCACCGTGAAATCTCATAGTAGTAATCAAGTATGCCCGCTATATTGATATCAGATGTACCTGCCTCAGATACTGCATATTAGTGCAGAAGTGTGGCGTGAGTACATAAACAACATGTACCCAGTAAGTATCCAGTCTAACCTAGAAAAAGTAGTGACGAAGGGTCGACTTTGACACTTACTATGGGCTAACAATAAAATATCAAAATAATAACTAAGCATGGATTACAGAAATATAGTTGAAAACTCAATAACAGGAATAATAAACAATCCTCTCCCTAATAGTAAATTCCAAGTTTTGTTCCATCATTTAACAATTTATATCTCAAGTCAATGAAATAATATCAATTATAATTGGTTCCAAAGATTTATTACGCGCGCCGAGGTCGTACGGCCCGATCCAACATCAAAATATTTAAACTGTGCACTGTCGAGGGTCGAACGGCATGAACTATAGATGCATCTATCTATTACCGAGGCGTTCGGCCCTCTCCACGAAAAGAGAAAATACTTTATAACAGCCAATTGAGATTTATTAAGAGGCAATTATTTAAAAAAAATCATTTCTCAATAACAGTCAAGTGGCCCGTCCAAGAATTTAAGTAAATGAAATTTGACCTTCTACCATTCCTTTATCAAGTTCCAACATGATCTATGCAATTAAGTTAACAAGTAGGATGCAAACATCGTAAATATAGCATGGTATGGGTCCTAGACTACCCAGACATAAGCATAATTAGTAGCTACGTACGGACTCTCGTCACCTCGTGCGTACGTAGCCCCCACAAATAGAAGCACATATTAATCAATTCACCTATTGGGTTAATTCCCTTTTACAAGGTTAGGAAAGAGACTTACCTCGTCTCAAAGCTTATTTTCCGGCCTCAAATTCACTCTAAAGCCTTAACTCGGTGTCGAACAATCCAAAACTAGTCAAATGGTATACAAATTAATCAATACNGAGCATTGTACTGGGTGATTTGAAACTCTTCGAGAGTCATTGTGACTTTGGGTATTGTAGGCGGATTAGAGTTGATAAAGTTGAGGGGGTTATGCGTAAGATGAGCAGGGGCAAAGCGACCGGGCGGGATGAAATTCCGGTGCAGTTTTAGAAGAGGGCGGGCAAAGCAGGCTTGGAGTGGCTCACTAGGTTATTTAATGTCATTTTTAGAATGAAGAAGATGCCCGAAGAGTGGAGGTGGAGCACGATGGTTCATGTATTCAAGAACAAGGGTGATATCCAAAATTGCAATAACTATCGGGATATCAAGCTGCTTAGCTATACTATGAAAGTCTGGGAGAGAGTGATAAAGCTAAGGGTGAGGAGGAGTGTGTCTATTTCCGAGAACCAACTTGGGTTTATGCCGGGGCATTCGATAACATAAGCCATCCACCTTGTTAGGAGATTGATGGAGCAGTAGAGGGAGAGAAAGAAGGACTTGCATATGGTATTAATCGACTTAGAAAAGGCGTACGATAAAGTTTCGAGAGAGGTTTTGTGGAGATGTTTGAAGGCTAGAGGTGTGCCTTTTGCCTACGTTAGGTTGATTAAGGACATGTATGATGGAGTAAAGACCCGAGTAAGGACGGTGGGTGGGGACTCAGACCATTTTTCGGTCATGATGGAGTTGCATCAGGTGTCAACACTCAGCCCTTTCTTTTTGCTCTGACGATGGACGTACTGACGCACCACATCCAAGGGGAGGTGTCGTGGTGCATGCTATTTGTAGATGATATTGTATTGATTGACGGGATGCAAAATGGTGTCAACGCGCAATTAGAGGTATAGAGGCAGACCCTGGAATCTAAAGGTTTAAGTTGAGCAGGACCAAGACAGAATCCTTGGAGTGTTAGTTCAATGGCGAGACTCGGGAAGGGGAGGTGAGGCTGGACTCACAGGTCATTCCTAGGAGATGAAGTTTTAAGTACCTTAGGTCTATTATTCAGGGGGATAGGAAGATTGATGAAGATGTCACACATCGTATTGGGGCGGGATGGATGAAATTAAGACCCGCTTCCGGTGTTTTGTATGACAAGAAGGTCCCACCGAAACTTAAGGATAAATTCTACAGAGTGGTGGTTAAACCAACGATGTTAAATGAGGTTGAGTGTTGGCCAGTGAAGATAGCTCATGTCCAGAAGATGAAGGTAGAAGATATGAGGATGTTGAAATAGATGTGCGAGCACACCAGGTTAGATAGGATCAGAAATGAGGTTATTCACGACAAGGTGGGTGTGGCCCCTATTGAGGACAAGATGCGGGAAGTGCTGCTTAGGTGGTTTGGTCATGTGAGGAGGAGGAGGATAACAGACGCACCGGAAAGAAGGTGTGAGATGTTGACATTGGAGGGCCTACGAAGAGGTAGAGGTAGGCCAAAGAAGAAGTGGGGAGAGGTGATTAGGCAAGACATGGAGCAACTTTAGCTGACCGAGGACATGACCCTTGATAGGAAGGTATGGAGGTTGAGGATTAAGGTAGTAAAGTAGGTATTCTAGAGTGTTCATAATAGTTGAATTGGCACGCAGTCTCGCTTTCTGTTGGTAGTAGGTTTTTATGACTAACCGTTGTTTTCTTTCATTGTTGATCACCTTATTATCTTGTTATTTTATTCTGCTTTTATATGGCTTTTTGGTAATGTCCCTTCTTGGCTATAATTTCATTAATGTGGTGCTTATGCTTTCCTGAGCCGAGGGTCTATTGGAAACAACCTCTCTATCCTCACAAGGTAGGGGTAAGTTCTGAGTACACACTTGTCACGACCTAATTTCTCTTATGGCCCGTGATGGCGCCCAACGTTATCGCTAGGCAAGCCGACAGTGAACCAACTCTGTGATCCCTTCTTTTAAGGATTTGAAGTAGTTGATTTTTAAGTTGTGCATAAATAAGAAGTAATATTTTAATAAAAATTATAGATCAAATTTTATAAGCAAGTGAGACAAGTTAAATAACCCAAAAACCGCCAAGTGTCCACTAGCTTAAACCTCCAAGACCTGATGCCACAAGTATATGAGCAACTAGTAGAATATACAGAAGGGTTCTATACTACTATCTGAAATGAAGTAGACAGAAAACACAAGCAAAAGAAAGACTTTGACTGCTGCAGAACGGGCTCGGAAGGCAGCTCACCGTGAAATCTCATAGTAGTAATCAAGTATGCCCGCTATATTGATATCAGATGTACCTGCCTCAGATACTGCATATTAGTGCAGAAGTGTGGCGTGAGTACATAAACAACATGTACCCAGTAAGTATCCAGTCTAACCTAGAAAAAGTAGTGACGAAGGGTCGACTTTGACACTTACTATGGGCTAACAATAAAATATCAAAATAATAACTAAGCATGGATTACAGAAATATAGTTGAAAACTCAATAACAGGAATAATAAACAATCCTCTCCCTAATAGTAAATTCCAAGTTTTGTTCCATCATTTAACAATTTATATCTCAAGTCAATGAAATAATATCAATTATAATTGGTTCCAAAGATTTATTACGCGCGCCGAGGTCGTACGGCCCGATCCAACATAAAAATATTTAAACTGTGCACTGTCGAGGGTCGAACGGCATGAACTATAGATGCATCTATCTATTACCGAGGCGTTCGGCCCTCTCCACGAAAAGAGAAAATACTTTATAACAGCCAATTGAGATTTATTAAGAGGCAATTATTTAAAAAAAATCATTTCTCAATAACAGTCAAGTGGCCCGTCCAAGAATTTAAGTAAATGAAATTTGACCTTCTACCATTCCTTTATCAAGTTCCAACATGATCTATGCAATTAAGTTAACAAGTAGGATGCAAACATCGTAAATATAGCATGGTATGGGTCCTAGACTACCCAGACATAAGCATAATTAGTAGCTACGTACGGACTCTCGTCACCTCGTGCGTACGTAGCCCCCACAAATAGAAGCACATATTAATCAATTCACCTATTGGGTTAATTCCCTTTTACAAGGTTAGGAAAGAGACTTACCTCGTCTCAAAGCTTATTTTCCGGCCTCAAATTCACTCTAAAGCCTTAACTCGGTGTCGAACAATCCAAAACTAGTCAAATGGTATACAAATTAATCAATACATGTTCAAAGTTCATATTCCAACTATTAAAGTGATTACCCAATCCCAAATGTAGGATTCCTAAAATTCACCCCCGGGCCCACATGCCCGAATGCCGAAAATTTTCAAAGAAAGTTGTTACCCATAACCTCATGAACTCAAATATATGATTTTCACTAAATTCCATAACACATTTCATGGTTAAATCCCATTTTTATCAAAAATCTTGGTTTTTACCTAAACCTATAATTTTCACTAATTTACATGTTATAATTTTCCCATAAACTATGTATTTAACTCACAATAGGTAGCAATTACTTACTCTCAATGGCTAGGTCGAAACCCCCCTTTTTGAAGTTCCAAAATCACCCAAGTGTGTGAAAAATGAGAGGAAACGGCCTAAGTCCCGTATTAAATGAGGGTTCTGCCTTCAGGGATTTTCGCACTTGAGGAGGGTTGGCCGCTTTTGCGGCTCCGCATCTGCGGAAAAGTCTTCGCCGATGCGGCCCTTGCTCAATGGCCTACTTCCATTTCTGCGGACCTCTGGCCCGCTCCTGCGATTTTGCTCCTGCGACGCATACGTCGCACCTGCAACGCACACGCCGTACCTGCAACATAGGCCGCTCCTGCGGTCCCTTCTATCGCTCTTGCACGTTCGCAGGTGCGTGTGCCCATCCGCATCTATGATCCCTGGACAACGTTCCTAGGCCACTTCTGCGGCAAGAAGCATGCATCTGCGGTCTCGCACCTGCGGCCAGAAGCTCGCAGGTGCGGGCACACCAGAACTGGTGCACCAGCAACCCCTTTTGAGTCTTAACTCAATCTGCGCATCGCCTGAATGGCATCCGGGGCCCCCGAGGCCCCGTCCAAGCATACCAACAAGTCTATAAGCATAATGCGGACTTGCTCGAACTCTCGAAACACGTAAAACAATAACAAAACCAAGAAGCACACCCCAAAACCAAATTGAATCAAAATATAAACTTCAAGTTTCCAAATCGCTCCGAACGCGCCGAATCATACTTAGACTACACGGAATGATACCAAATTTTGCGTGCAAGTGTTAAATCACCGTACAGAACTATTCCTGGTCTCGGAATCCCATTTGGACCTTGATATCACTAAAACCTACTCCAAACCAAATTTAAAGAACTTCAAAACCTTCAAAGAACCAACTTTCACTATTAGGTGTCGAAACGCTCCTGGGTCATCCAAAAATCGATTCGAACATACGCGCAAGTCCGAAATCATCATATGAACCTATTGAAACTGTCAAATCCCGATTCCAAGGTCGTTTAATTAAAACATTGACCGAAGTCAAACTTAGCCTTTTTAGCCAACATCAAGGAACCAAGTATTCCAATTTCAACCCAAACCCTTCCAAATCCCGAACTAACCATCCCCACAAGTCATAAAACATAAAAGCATGTACGTGGAGTCTTATTTAGAGGAACGAGGTTCTAGAAAGCAAAACTACTGGTCGGGTCATTACATTCTCCACCTCTTAAACAAACGTTCGTCCTCGAACGGGTCTAGAATCATACATGGAGTGCTGAATAAGTGTGAATATCTGCTCCGCATGTCCTCCTCAAACTCCCAAGTCGGCTCCTCGACTGGTTTGCCCCTTCACTGAACCTTTACCGTGGAAATCCTCTTAGATCTCAACTGGCGAACCTTCCTATCAACAATGGTAACTAGCTGCTCCTCATAACCCAGGCTCTCATATAACTGAATCGTGCTGAAGTCTAACACATGTGATAAGTCGGCATGATATCTCCGAAGCATAGACACGTGAAAAACCGGATGAACTCGTGATAGAATGGAAGGCAAAGCAAGCTCATAAGCAACCTCTCCAACTCGTCTCAACACCTCAAATGGGTCTATAAACCTTGATCTCAACTTGCCCTTTTTCCCGAACCTCATAATCCCCTTCATCAGCGAGACTTTCAAGAGAACCTTTTCGCCCACCATAAATGATACATCACGCGCCTTCTGATCCGCGTAACTCTTCTGTCTGGACTGTGCTGTGCGGAGTCTCTCCTGAATCAACTTTACCTTTTCCAAGGCATCCTTCATCAAATCAGCACCATATAACTTAGCCTCGCCAGGCTCAAACCACTCGATGGGAGAACGACATCGCCGGCCATATAAAGCCTCAAATGGAGCCACCTTGATGCTGGACTGATAACTGTTATTGTAAGAAAACTCATCCAAGGGCAAGAATCAATCCCACTGCCCTCCAAAGTCCAAGAATTGATGACGTCCAAATCTACTACTGAAAAGTAAATGGACACGATCGCATGCAATATAATTTTCCCAACTATGAGTCGGGGTCGAATCCCACAAAGAACAATATGTAGGCGATTAGGAATATAGGAGGATTATCACTTATTATGCAATGCCAAACACTTAGAATGGTAGTTGAGAAAATATTATAGCTAAATGCGAAAATGTAAACTAACCTAGAAAGTAAGTAAAATGATCAATGGCTAACAGCATGGATGCATCAGGAATTACACTCAAGTATCGATCCAATATATTTCACAATTTTATAAATATGAGCGAGTTTATTATTTATTAGCCTCGAATAATAATTCAATATTAGCTTCTCTCGAAGACTAACAAGACTTCCTAATTGAATTATCCCTAAAACAATTAAGAGATTAAGCACACCCAAATATGGCTACAAGTAATTCATTCCTATCCCTAGGTAGAATCTATAAAGTGAGGGTTAACCCCTCAAGTTCTTGTTAATTAATCTTTCCCAACCCCGAACTATTTTTTTCAAAATTAATCCGAAGTGAATGGGCGAGTCCTAGGGTTAGCTAATCCCTTGGGAAATATTTAAGAACAAGAATTATTAAAGAAACAACAGCTCGCTTCATAATAAATAAAAATTGTTCAATACATAAGCACAACAAGGTATTTAATCCACACTTCAAATATGAATATTTCAATAAACAAGATTCAAGTGTTGGAAATAAATACTACACACTTAGATATACAATACAAAGCAAGGAAATGAAGAAATGAGCATAAAGGAGTAAGAAATTCTCAACCAAAAGCTTCAAAGCTTCAAGACCCAAGTGTGTGTGCAAGAACCCTAGCTTCCAAACCTTGTTCTCTATAGTATATGGACTGAAAATAAGCCAAAGCTCTTCCAAGATATGATATGATTATGTATTTGTGGGTTTGGAGTTGAGAAAATGTGAAATATCAATACTGCCCAGGTCAGAAACCCGTTGACCGCACCTGCGAAAAGATCCTTGCAGGTGCGGCTCCGCAAATGCGGGCCTTCAACCGCAGATGTGTGAACTCAGGGGATTTTTCCTACTCCACATATGCGGATGTTGTGGCGCAAGTGCGACTCCGCAGATGAGAATAAACCATCGCAGATGCAAGCCCATGTAGAATTCTCTTTCTCCGTAGATGCGGACAAAGTAGTCGCACCAGCGACTCCGCAGGTGCAGAGTGTTTGTCGCAGATGCGGTCCCAGTGAAGCTTAACTCCGCAGATGCAGCCTTCCAGCTCGCAGATTTTACACTTTTGCACTCTTTTTTGCTCAATTCTGCT
This sequence comes from Nicotiana otophora, assembly GCA_000715115.1. NCBI lineage: Eukaryota > Viridiplantae > Streptophyta > Magnoliopsida > Solanales > Solanaceae > Nicotiana > Nicotiana otophora. Next base: position 21,860 of record AWOL01S0037573.1, on the reverse strand, counting down.
TCACTTGAATTCAAGTCTCTTCGTGGCATCATTTACCTGAAAATCTAGCAATACACACCATAAACAACCTCACATTATAAGTAAAGGACACAAAATCTAAAGAAAAGAGACTAGAATTATTGGTAAAATCACCACTCATCACTGCTCCTCATAACCCAGGCTCTCATCTAACTGAATCGTGCTGAAGTCTAACACATGTGACAAGTCAACCTGATATCTCCGGAGCATAGACATGTGGAAAACTGGATGAACTCGCGATAGGATGGGAGGCAAAGCAAGCTCATAAGCAACCTCTCCAACTCGTCTCAACACCTCAAATGGGCCTATAAACCTTGAGCTCAACTTGCCTTTTTTCCCGAACCTCATAATCCCCTTCATCGGCGAGACTTTCAAGAGAACCTTCTCGCCCACCATAAATGATACATCACGCGCCTTCTGATCCG
>AWOL01S0037573.1:1584-21386 GCA_000715115.1 Nicotiana otophora | reverse complement strand
TTCCAAACCTCATGATACCCTTCATCGGCGAGACTTTCAAGAGAACCTTCTCGCCCACCATAAATGATACATCACGCGCCTTCTGATCCGTGTAACTCTTCTGTCTGGACTGTGCTGTGCGGGGTCTCTCCTGAATCAACTTTACCTTTTACAAGGCATCCTTCATCAAATCAGTACCATATAACATAGCCTCACCAGGCTCAATCCACTCGATGGGAGAACGACATCGCCAACCATATAAAGACTCAAATGGAGCCATCTTGATGCTGGACTGATAACTGTTATTGTAAGCAAACTCAGCCAAGGGCAAGAATCGATCCCACTGCCCTCCAAAGTCAATCACACATGCTCTGAGCATGTCTTCCAAGATCTGAACTGTTCGCTCCGACTGCCCGTCGGTCTGTGGATGAAATGTTATGCCGAGCTCTACGCGGGTCCCCAACTCACTCTGTACTGCTCTCCAGAAATGCAAAGTGAACTGGGGGCCTCTATCTGATATGATGGAAACAGGCAACCATGCAACCGAACTATCTCCTGAATATAAATATGGGCTAACCTCTCTGAAGTATACGTAGTCACAACTGGTATGAAGTGTGCCGACTTGGTCAACCTGTCGACAATGATCCAAACTGCATCAAACTTCCGCAAGGTCCGCGGCAACCCAACTACGAAGTCCATAGTAATGCACTCTCATTTCCACTCCGGTATAGTCATCTGCTGGAGTAGGCCTCCCGACCTCTGGTGCTCATACTTAACCTGTTGGGAATTTAGGCATCTAGCTACATACTCAACTATGTCTTTCTTCATCCGCTGCCACCAGTAATGCTACCTCAGGTCGCGATATATTTTCATAGCACCAGGATGAATGGAATACCGAGAACTGTGTGCCTCCTCTATATTCCTCTCTATCAAGCTCTCGACATTAGGAACACATAGACGACCCTTGAGTCACGAAAACCATCCTCGCTGATAGTAACCTCCTTGGCACCACCCTGTAGTACCGTCTCTATGAGAACCAACAAGTGAGGATCATCAAACTATCGAGTCTTAATATGCTACAATAGTGAAGACTGGGCAACGATGCATGCAAGAACTCTGTTGGGCTCTGAAATATCCAACCTCACAAGTCTGTTAGCCAAGGACTGAATGTCCAAATCTAATGGCCTCTCCTCTACTGAAATGAATGCCAAGCTACCCATACTCTCTGCCTTTCTGCTCAAGGCATCCGCGACTACATTCGCCTTGCCCGGATGATAAAGAATGGCGATATCATAATCCTTCAGTAACTCAAGACATCTGCATTGCCTCAAATTGAGATCCCTTTGGTTGAAAAAATGCTACAAGCTGCAATGATCAATGTAAACCTCACAAGACACCCCATAAAGATAATGCCTCCAGATCTTAAGAGCATGAACAATCGCGGCCAACTCCAAATCGTGTACAGGATAATTTTTCTCACGGGGCTTCAACTGACGTGAAGCATATGTAATAACTCGCCCCTCCTACATCAATCACAACTCAAGCCAATGCGTGAATCATCGCAATACACGATATACGTCCCTAAACCGGATGACAACACTAGAACTAGTGCTATAGTCAAAGTTGTCTTGAGCTTCTGGAAGCTCGCCTCACAATCATCAGACTAACGGAACAGAGCACCTTTCTAGGTCAATCTAGTCAAAGGTGCTGCAATAGATGAGAAGCCCTCCACAAATTGGCGATAATAACCTGCTAACCCCAAGAAGCTCCTGATCTCAGTCGCCGTAGTAGGACGAGGCCAACTCTGAACTGCCTCGATCTTCTTGGGATCCACTTTAATACCCTCGCCTGATACAACATGCCCCAAGAATGCTACAAAATCTAACCAGAACTCACACTTGGAGAACTTAGCATATAGCTTCTGTTCCCGCAAGGTCTGAAGCACTACTCTCAAATGCCATTCGTGCTCCTCCATGTTGTGCGAATAAATCAAAATGTCATCAATGAAGACAATGACGAACGAATTAATATAAGGCCTGAACACCTTGTTCATCAAATCCATAAACGCCATTGGGGCGTTAGTCAAGCTGAAGGACATCACTAGAAACTTATAATGGCCATATCTAGTCCAGAAAGCAGTCTTCGGAACATTCGAATCCCGAATCTTCAACTGATGGTACCCGATCTCAAGTCTATCTTAGAAAACACCCTAGCACCCTGCAACTGGTCAAACAAATCATCAATGCGCGACAACGGGTACTTGTTCTTAATGGTAACTTTGTTCAACTGGCGGTAATCAATGCACATCCGCATAGTCCCATATTTCTTATTCACAAATAAAATCGGTGCATCCCAAGGTGATACACTTAGTTTGACGAACCCCTTTGCTAGAAACTCCTCAAGTTGTTCCTTCAACTCTTTCGTAGCCATACGGTACGGTGGGATAGATATAGGCTGGGTACCTGGAGCCAAGTCAATATAGAAATCGATATCACGATCTGGTGACATGCTTGGAAGATCAGAAGGAAACATATCAGAGAACTCCTGGACTAATAGTACTGAATCAATCGCGGGAGTCCCTGCGGTAGTATCCCGAACATAGGCTAGATAAGCCAAATAACCCTTCTCGACCATATGTCGAGCCTTCATAAAAGAGATGATCCGACTAGGTGTACTGACAGACGAACCCTTCCACCCCAATCTGGCGACTCGGGCATCGCCAAGGTAACAGTCTTGGCATGCCAATCAAGGATGGCGTGATATGGAGATAACCAGTCCATGCCCAGGATAACCTCAAAATCAGTCATATCGAGTAGTAGAAGATCCGCTCTAGTTTTATAGCCACAAAATGTAACAATACAGGACCGGTAGACCCGATCCAAAACAACAGAATCGTCCACTGGAATGGATACATAAACAGGAGTACCCAAGGACTCACGAGGAATATCCAGGAAATGAGCAAACATAGATGACACATATAAATAGGTGGACCCTGGATAAAACATAATACTGAAGCATCCCTACCGCAGACATAAATAATATATGTGATCATTGCATCTGAGGCCATTGGATCTAGTCTGGCCAAAAAGCATAGAACCTAGCTAGAGCGCTGACTGGCTGGCCTTCGACTGACTGAACAGTAGCTGGCTGACCTCCACCTACCTGGCCTCCACCTCTAGGACGGCCCCTACCCGCCTGCCCTCTCCCTCTGGGCGGTCGGACGACTGGTGCTGTAATCATGGGATGATGGACCTGCTATACTTCCTTTCCCCGAAGCCTGAGGTAGAACCTCCGCACATGACTGAGATCTCCGCACTCGAAACAACCTCTCGGTATGGTGATCTGCTGACCTGAAGTCTGACCCTGATGGCCTGAATACCCACTGGAAGAACCCTGAATAACTGGTGGGAGGTAAGAACTCTCTGGTATGACACTGAAATAGGGTCGCACTGGAGCACCTCGAGGAGGTAGCAGTGTTGGATATGTGGGCCTACTAGGCCGACCTCTCCAAAACTGACCTCTGCCCCCAGTCGGAGCACCTCTAAACTCTCCAGAATAACGGACCCGCTTGTCCCCCTATATCTGCTCTCTACCTCTCTGACAGTAACCCTCAATCCTCCGAGCTATCTCCACTACTAGTTGATAAAAAGTCCACATATCAACCTCTCGGGCCATAGTGGACTGAATACCTGAGTGCAACCCCGCAACCAACCTCTACACTCTCTCCACGTCAGTAGGAAGTATCATAAGTGCACGGCGAGACAACTCAGAGAACCTTGCCTCATAATCGGTCACTGGCATCTGACCCTGCTGGAGTTGCTCAAACTGAAACTGCAACTCTTCCCTCTGGGAGGGTGGAATATACCTATCCAAGAAAAGACGTGTAAACTGATCCCAAGTCATGGGAGGAGAACCTTCTTGTCAGACCCAATTTCTCCTATGGCCCATGATGGCGCCCAATGTTATCGCTAGGCAAGACGACAGTGAACCAACTTTGTGATCTCTTCTTTTAAGGATTTGAAGTAGTTGATTTTTAAGTTGTGCATAAATAAGAAGTAAGATTTTAATAAAAATGATAGATCAAATTTTATAAGCAAGTGAGACAAGTTAAATAACCCAAAAACCTTCAAGTGTCTACTAGCTTAAACCTCCAAGACCTGGTGTCACAAGTATATGGGCAACTAGTAGAATATACAAAAGAGTTCTACGCTACTGTCTGAAATGAAGTAGACAGAAAATACAAGCAAAAGAAAGACTTCGGCTGTTGTAGAACGGGCTCGGAAGGCAGCTCACCCTGAAGTCTCGTAGTAGTAGTCAAGTATGCGTGCCAGACTAATATCCAGATGCACCTGCCTCAAATTCTGCACATTAGTGCAGAAGTGTAGCGTGAGTACATAAACAACATATACCTAATAAGTATCCAGTCTAACCTCGAAGAAGTAGTGACGAGGGGTCGACGTTGACACTTACTATGAGCTAACAATAAAATGTCAAAATAATAACTAAACATGGATTACAAAAGTATAGTTGAAAACTCAATAACATGAATAATAAACAATCCTTTCGCTAATAGTAAATCCCAAGTTTATTTCCATCATTTAACAATTTATATCTCAAGTCAATGAAACAATATCAATTATAATTGGTTCCAAAGATTTATTACGCGCAATTTATGCCGAGGTCGTATGTCACGACCCAAACCGATTGGGCCGCGACGGGCACCCGATACCTTATTTAACCGAGTACTAACGTAACTTATCTTTCGTATCATAATATCATAGATAAATGTGCCGGAGAGGCTGTCGTGAGATAAGTAGAATAAAATATGAGTAAACATTCAACATTGGATGACCCAGCAAGTACTACAAGCTTATACATATGACATATGGGCTTATAAGGCCAAAATGATCACTCGTACACTGAACATAGGCCGACAAGGCAATACAATCTTTCACGTACATGAAAACTATCTACAAGACTCTAAGAGTAGATAAATACCATAAAGGTCGGGACAGGGCCCCGCCATACCAATCAATGCATGTCCTAATCATACTAACGAAATAAGCAATTTTGGGGCAAATGGAGCGCACCAACACCTTCCACTGAGCTGATAGCCTACTTGGATGACTCTCAACCTGTCTATCGGGACCTGCGGGCATGAAACGTAGTGTCCCCAGGCAAAAGGGATGTTAGTGCAAATAATGTACCGAGTATGTAAGGAATGAAAATCAGTAAACAATAGACATGAGAGAAACATGGAGTAAAAGACTCAATATGTAAGTCTGAATAACTCTGTGAATCATTAATATTTACAATGCCATGCATATGCATATAAATGTCATACCATGCATAGGTATATGCGTACATAACATCATCAAGCCTTTGAGGGCATCCTATCATATCATCTCGGCCACTGTGGGCAAATCATCAACGTATACCAACTGATCAGGTGGTGGTGTGTATATAACGCTGTAACCTTTTTTTGTATCCCATATACAATATACATATATATGCATATATAACACTATCTGGTCATGGGTCAATACACATGTATAAATGAATGCAATGCATGAGAAGTACGTCAATAAAATCTTTCGAGATGTCATAAGACCATCATGCCTTTGATTAATATCATGAAATAAACTTTGTCGAATTCTGAGACCCATGAACAGATGATAAAACAATAGGACACATGGGGAATCAAGAACATAGGCATCTCTAGTATTTCTATTAATAAAGTTATTTATGGAAGTTGTGCATTTGCTCGTTTCATTTTTATCGTATGGATCATGGCAAAAAGAAAGAAGGGATAGCCTTAACATACTTGAGCCGATTCTCTTAACAATCCCTCTAACACACGTCTTTTGCAAAAACACGTAACGATGGTTCGAAGTACGGAAAACTCCATATGATGTTCTTGAGAAAGATTATACCGGGCTCCCTTAAAATTACAAATCCCGTTGCTATTGCGTAGTATAACTTCTTATGAATTCCTTTGCTGAAGATCGTTACTTATGAATTTGATATAAGGTGAATTCTTCCTTTGCAAATCCAAGAACTCCTGTTGCTCTCTTTGTGAATTAAAGGTCTTATACCTTAGTGAAGTAAAGAGATCCTTGAAATTATGAGCTTCATCCGTAAGCTTAGCAAGCTTATGTATTTTCCCTCTTAACTTATGTATAATAATCTCTTATCTTTGAGATTTGTGGCCCCCCCACATATGTGATGACTAAGCCACCAATCTCTCTTAATGCGCCATCTTGATTTATAAAATAGGACTCATATTTTGTGATTTGATCAAGACTTGTGGGCTGCCACATTAAGGGGTGATTCCCCCCCCCCCAATCTTATCCACCAAATATCTTAATTAATTAGGTAATATCACATTACCCAATAATTAACCAATTACCCACATAATTAAGAATTCTCTCAAATTATTTAAAATACTAATCATATTTAACACACTTTATACACCTTACTATCATGGTCATGTGGTACCTTGTATGACACTAGTCCATAAATACGGGATATTATAGCTTTGACCGTATTTTATCTCAAAATGTCAAACTTCGCCGAAACTCATTTTTTTCGATTTGTTTACCCTCCAACCTTCACGGCACTTACTTATCGCCTGTTATAACTAGCATAAATGCAACCTCAAAATAATCTCATTCCCAAGCTTACGTAGATTATCTTACGACAAAACTTTAACGTACGAAAATGTGGGATGTAACATCTCATTTACGAGCTTTCATCAATTTACTTATTGCGTACTTTCACGTACGAAAACATGGGGTGTAACATCATTTCCCCCTTTGGAACATTCGTCTTCGAATGTTGACTTATGCACTTATCATTATTATAACCTATAGTTCTTGCGAATACTTTAGTACTCTTCTTGCCATCTAGGCAATTGTTCTGTGAATAAATCCAAAGCCAGAGCATTCCCTCCCTTTAGGCCTCTTTCTCACACCTTGACTTGTGGTCGGAATCCTTCCAATCTCGTAACTGTTGCCACCTTCTGTCATGCAGCCTGTACGACTCTTACCTTGTAAGTGCGCCTATGCAACTCTTCTCACCTTTTTCCTCCGACTTTTTGCCAATCTCTAGGCCTCACTTTGTAAACACATATAGATCTTGATAAGATGTCCCTCTGGGCATCTATGGGTATACTGGAGTTCTTCTCTTGGTACTTTGTCGAGCTTACGAATATTTTTATATCTTATTTCCTAGACCCAGTTATCCATCTGTATGACTTAACTACATCTAGGTAGGTCATACTATACCTCCATAACTGTACTGCATAGCATCCCAATGTGATTTTCCTTACGTGGATATTTTAATCCTGTACAATTCTTAAAATCCCCTTTTTTTCCTTCAAATCATTACTCTGGGTCTAACTTTTCCTTCTGGTAATCACGTTAGATTCACGAACTTATTTCTCGAAATGAAGATATGACTTTATGGCCTATACTCTTTTATTGTCTCAAGGCCTGTCACCTCTCGTTTTTTCCTTCACTTGACTATAGACTCTGTAATACTATCATCTTTTTGATCTACCGTTGTCATCCATGTATCACATCTTACTCATAATGTTTCATTAACTCTCTTCTTATTTCCTGCTAACATTTTTGTCTATCACTTTATTCTGAAAATTTCAACAAGACATTCCTTTACTTTTAGTTCCCCTTGCTCCATCTACTGGCTCTTCGGATTGCCTAACATTCTTTCTCTACTAGGGACGAGAGCCACACTAAGGTAGTTCCCTTCCAGGATTCCAGTGCCTATCTTTGTATTACTCATATCTAGCTGTATTCTTTTAGAGTGCACCATCTATTAGAACGTTTACAATATCCCTCAGAAATGTCAATTAACGCAAATAATCCATTCACTATTTTGGGTTATTCTAACCCCAGCGGATCCTGATATCCCGTCCTTCTCTTAAACCATATATGTTAGCTCCCATAGGGCATAACTGAGATGGGTGTGGCCGATTGTACATACATCTGTTATTGTTGAAGGTAACTCAAAATGCTTATATCTCTCTTCCTGAATGGTAAATACTGATAATCTTCATTAACTGGGCGTCTCGTACCCTTCTTCACCTTGTTTCTTTTTCTCATCATGAGCATTATGCAAAATCGAGTTCCTCTGACTTAACTCTTACACAGCTATATCTCTTACCAATTGTCTTTCTGGATATAGGTATTGTTGTATTACGAATATAATAGAAATTAGGAATTTGAATTTCTACGATTGAGCTCTACCATATGATCTAGAGTAATAAGAAAGAGTGATAGTCCTAAATTTCCTGTAGCCTCCTACTTATAAGTGTGGTGCATAACACACCCATAAACAGGACTCTACTAGACACGGCTTGTAGACTCCCTAGGACAAAACTACTCTGATATCACTTTTGTCACGAACCAAACCGATGGGCCCCGACGGGCACCCGATACCTTACTCAACCGAGTACCAACGTAACTTATCTTTCGTATCATACTATCATATATAAATGTGCCGGAGAGACTGTCGTGAGATAAGTAGAATAAAACATGAGAAAACACTGAATATTGGACGACCCAACATGTATTACAAACTTATACATATGACATATGGGCCTATAAGGCCAAAATGATCACTCGTACACTGAACATAGGCCGACAAGGCCATACAATCTTTTACGTACATGACATTTGTCTATAAGCCTCTAAGAGTAGATAAGTACCATAAAGGTCGGGATAGGGCCCCTCCATACCAATCAATGCATGTCCTAATCATACTGACCAAATAAGCAACTCCGGAGCAAATGAAGTGCACCAACACCTTCCGCTGAGCCGATAGCCTACTTGGAGGACTCTCAACCTGTCTATCGGGACCTGCGGGCATGAAACGCAACGTCCTCAGGCAAAAGGGACGTCAATACAAATAATGTACCGAGTATGTAAGGAATGAAAATCAGTAAACAAAAGACATGAGAGAAACATGGAGTAAAAGACTCAACATGTAAGTCTGAATAACTTTGTGAATCATTAATATTTACAATACCATGTATATGTGTATAAATATCATACCATTCATAGGTATATGCATACATAATATCATCAAGCCTCTGAGGGCATCCCATCATATTATCTCGGCCACTATGGGCAAATCATCAATGTATACTTGCTGATCAAGTGGTGGTGCGTATATAACGCCGTAACCTTTTCCCATATCCCATATACATATATACGCGTATACAATACCATCTGGTCATGAGTCAATGTACATGTATAAATAAATGCAATACATGAGAAGTACGTCAATAAAATCTTTCGGGATGTCATAAGACCATCATGACTTTGATTAATATCATGAAATAAACGTTATCGACTTACGTATTTTCTAAGACCCATGAACAGATGATAGAACAATAGGAGACATAGGGAATCAAGAACATAGACATCTCTAGTATTTCTATGAATATAGTCATTTATGGAATTTGTGCATTTGCTCATTTTGTTTATATCGTATGGATCATGCCAAAAAGAAAGAAGGGATAGCCTTAACATGCCTGAGCCGATTCTCTTGACAATCCCTCTAACACACGTCTTTTGCGAAAACCCGTAACAGCGGATCGAAGTAGAGAAAAATCCATATGATGTTCTTGAGAAAGATTATACCGGGCTCCCTTAAAATTGCAAATCCCATTGCTATTGCATAGTATAACTTCTTATGAATTCCTTTGCTGAAGATCGTTACTTGTGAATTTGATATACGGTGAATTCTTCCTTTGCAAATCTAAGAACTCTCGTTGCTCTCTTTATGAATTAAAGGTCTTATACCTTAGTGAAGTAAAGAGATCCTTGAAATTGTGAGCTTCATCTGTAAGCTTAGCAAGCTTATGTATCTTTCCTCTTAACTTATGTATAATAATCTCTTATCTTTGAGATTTGTGGGCCCCCCACATATGTGATGACTAAGCCACCAATCTCTCTTAATGTGCCATCCTGATTTATAAAATAGGACTCATAATTTGTGATTTGATTAAGACTTGTGGGCTTGCACATTAAGGGGTGATGCCTCCCCCCCTCCCAATCTTATCCACCAAATATCTTAATTAATTAGGTAATATCACATTACCCAATAATTAACCAATTACCCACATAATTAAGAATTATCTCAAATTACTTAAAATACTAATCACATTTAACACACTTTATACACCTTACTATTATGGTCATGTGGTACCTTGTATGGTACTAGTCCATAAATATGGGGTATTATATNTTAAAATACTAATCACATTTAACACACTTTATACACCTTACTATTATGGTCATGTGGTACCTTATATGGTACTAGTCCATAAATACGGGGTATTATAGCTTGGACCGTATTTTATCTCAAAGTGTCAAACTTCGCCGAAACTCATTTTCTTCGATTCGTTTACCCTCCAACCTTCACGACACTTACTTATCGCCTGTTATAACTAGCATAAATACTTATAACCTCAAAATCATCGCATTCCCGAGCTTACGTCGATTATCTTACGACGAAACTTTAACGTACAAAAATGCGGGATGTAACATCGCATTTCCGAGATTTCATCAATTTACTTATGGCATACTTTCACATACAAAAATATGGGGTATAATATCGTATGACTCGATCCAACATAAAAATATTTAAACTGTACACTACCAAGGGTCGAACGGCACGAACCATAAATGCATCTATCTGCTACCGAGGCGTTCGGCCCGCTCCACAAAAAGAGAAAATACTTTATAACAACCAATTCAAGATTTATTAAGAGGCAATTATTTAAAGAAACACCAATTCTCAATAACAGTCAAGTGGCCCATCCAAGAATTAAAATAAATGAAATTTAACCTTCTACCATTCCTTTATCAAGTTCCAACATGATTTAAGCAATTAAGTTAACAAGTAGGGTGCAAACATCTTAAATATAGCATGGCATGGGTCCTAACTACCCAGACATAAGTATAATTAGTAGCTATATACGGACTCTCATCACCTCATGCGTACGTAGCCCCCACAAATAGAATCACATATTAATCAATTCACCTATGGGGTTAATTCCCTCTTACAAGGTTAGAAAAGAGACTTACCTCGTCTCAAAGCTTACTTTCCGGCCTCAAATTCACTCTAAAGCCTCAACTCGGTGTCGAACAATCCAAAACTAGTCAAATGGTATATAAATTAATCAATACATGTTCAAAAGTTCATATTCCAACCATTAAAGTGATTACCCAACCCCAAATGTAGGATTTCTAAAATTCACCCTCGGGTCCACGTGTCCGGATTCCGGAAATATTTAAAGAAAATTATTATCCATAACCTCATGAACTCAAATATATGATTTTTACTAAATTCCATAACAAATTTCGTGGTTAAATCTCATTTTTATCAAAAACCTAGGTTTTTACCTAAACCCATAATTTTTACTAATTTATATGTTATAATCTTCCCATAAACTATATATTTAACTCACAATAGGTAGAAATTACTTACTCTCAATGGCTAGGTCGAAATCCCCTTTTTTGAAGTTCCAAAATAGNAGTTTTTCTGAATATTTTAAAAGGTGGTCAAACCCATTTTTTTGGATTTTGAAAAACTTATTTTCGAAAAAAATTCAAAAATTTACAAAATTTCATGAACAAATATATTTAAAAAAAATTGAAAAAACAATCTATGGACAAACGAGTTGTTAAAACATAAAGCAGTAGACGGACATTGCTTGTTCTGACCATTTCACCTCTATATTTTACTCTAATAAACAATGAAGACTGAATATTATTCACCAACTAGGACGTTAGAAGTTGTTATCATAAAATGATAATAAAAGGAACCAAAGATTACATTCCCATGTTGAAGAACGTCTAAAGTCATATATTTAAATGCTGCTACGTCAAAAAAAAGGTAACAGGAATGCCCTAAGAATCTGAACTTGATCAAGTAGTTAAGTCGTTATTTTTGAAATACAGAATAGTCAAATATTAGAAAATATAAATTTTTTTTACCCATACCAGTTAGTTATATCAAATCAAAAAAATATAACTCGTGTCTTTCATATACATATTTATTACTTAACCATGCTCATTTCACAATTTTTGACCTAGTAAAATCCAGAAAAGAAAGCATCGTCTTACTCAAATTGAAAATGAATAAGTATCATAGGTAAAGTAACCACGTCGTGAAGAAGAGTTGAGACATGATTCAGTAGCTTCATAGTACAATGAGATTGAATTCGTGACACTGAATTGACTAGAATCGGAGACGACGAGTTTCTTAAAACCCACGAGCTGGCGAGCTTTCAAAACCCATTGCATTTTTTGCTTTGCCTAAACCCTCACAACGTGAGTGATGAGTCTACAGAATCAGGTGTTCCCAATTTTTTGTGCGAATGTCGTCATGTAGATCTAACCGTACGTTCGTTTTTGAAGTGTGGACTAATCGAATGGTCCAAACAAGGAAGTCCAATAACCTGATCCATAACAAAAAACTTGTTGGGCCGGGCTGGTAGTCCTTTTTTGCTAGCAGATATGGGATGTAACGATCCGACCGGACGTTTTTGCAACGATCCGATCAGTCGTTTTTGAGCTCTAGCGTGTTATTCGGCGGTTTGAGGCCTTGGGTAGTTTCACTTCAGGTATTATGACTTGTACGTGTGGTCGGAATTGAATTTCGGGAAGTTCGAAGTTAAATTGGAAAGAAAATTCTCATTTCGGAAGCTTTAAGTTGGAATAATTGACTAAGGATGGACTTTTGAGTAAACGACCTTTGAATCGGGATTTGAAAATTCCAATAGGTTTGTATGATGATTTCGGACTTGGGTGTATGTCCGGATAGGGATTTTGGGTGACCCGGGAGCATTTCAGTGCTAATTATGGAAAGTTAGCATTTTAGAAGAATTTCATAAGTTTGGGTTGAAGTGTATTTTAATGTTATCGATGTCCGTTTGGGATTCCGAGAGTGGGGATAGCTCTGTATGGTGATTCTGGTCTTAGGAGTGCATCCAGATGTGGATTTGGAGGTCCGTAGGTCATTTCGGGGTCATTTGGCGAAAGTTGGAAATTCGAAGGTTTTTGGGAAGTTTGACCGAGAGTAGACTTTTTGATATCGGGTTCGGATTCTAATTCCGAGAGTAGGAATAGGTCTGTAATGTCAAATACTTGTGTGTAAAATTTGAGATCAACCGGACGTGATTTGATAGGTTTCGGTATCGAAGTTGGAAGTTTGAAGTTCTAAAGTTCATTGAGCTCGAATTGTGGTGCAATTCATGCTTTCGATGTTGTTTGATATGATTTGAGGCTTCGAGCAGGTCCGTGTTATGTTATAGAACTGGTCGGTGTGATTGGACGGGGTCCCGGGGGCCTCGGGTGTGTTTCGGATTGGTTTCGGGTCATTTTCCGATGTTTTGTTGCTGTTGATGCTGGTTCTGGTGTCCTTCATCGCGAACGCATGGAAGCGACCACGTTCGCGAAGAAGGATTTGTGGGGCTGAAGGAGATTACTCATCGCGAACGCGACGCAAAGGGCGCGAACGTGGAGGGGTGCCTGAGGAACCTACGCAAATGCGAAGGGCCAGTCGCGAACGCGTAGGAGGAAATGGAGGAGTTGGGTCTGAGTCGTTTGGCCTTCGCGAACGCAGAGCATGGAACGCGAATGCGAAGGGGGAAGAGTCAACTGGGCATCGCGAACGCGTTCAGGGGGTCGCGAACGCGATGAGGGCCAGGCCTGGGCAGATTTATTTTAAAGCGAGATTTAGCCCATTTCTCTCTTGGTTTGGGTGATTTTGGAGAGGCTTCAAGGGGAGATTTTCATCATCTATGTCAAGGTAAGTGATTCCCACCTATTGCAAGTTCAATATTTGGGTTATATATAGATTTTAACATGGAAATTCATGGAAAATTAGTGAATTGGGGTTTTGGTAGAAAACCTAGAAATTGGTATTTTTTGATTTTGACCACGAATTTGGGCATGGAATTGAGAATAAATTATATATTTGAGTTCGTAATGTTATGGGTAACGACTTTCTTTGGAAATGTTTGGATTCCGAGCACGTGGGCCCGAGGGTGACTTTATCGTCTTTTCGGACAGAGTTGGAATTATTATAAATTGTATTGTAAAGAGTATTAGAGTATATATTTATGGAATTTCACATTTATTGACTAGTTTTGGAGCGATGGACATCGATTTGAGTTGTTGGAAGAGCTTTGAAGCCGGTTATGGAACTTCGGAGTGAGGTAAGTATCTTTTCTAACCTTGTAAGAGGGAATTAAATCCATAGGTGAAACAAATTATTATGCGCTTCTATTTGTGGGGGCTGCGTACGTACGAGGTGACAAGAGTCTGTACGTAGCTACTAATTATGCTTAAGTTTGGGTCGTCTAGGACCCAAATCATGTTATACTTGCGTTGTTTTCACCGTCATTTACTTGAGTTTTGGACGAGTCACTTGACCATTAATGAGAATTGGTATTTCTTTGAATATTAGCCCCTTAATAATCTTGAATCGATTATTTTAATATATATTCTCTTCTTGTGGAGCGGGCCGAACGCCTCGGTAGCAGATAAATGCATCTATGGTTCGTACCGTTCGACCCTCGGCAGTGCACAATTTATATATTTGTATGTTAGATCGACCGTACGACCTCGGCATAATTCGTGCGTAAAAATTCTTGGAGTCCATTTATAATTGATATTGTTTCTTTGGCTTGAAAGATTAATTTGTTAAATAAAGGAAACTAATGGATTTACTATCAGTGAAAGAGTTGTTTATTTATTTCTTGTTATTGAGTTTTCAGTTGTATTTATATAATCCATGCTTAACTAAAATTTCGGTACGTTATTGTTAGCCATAGTAAGTGTCGAATCTGACCTCTCGTCACTACTTCTTTAATGTTAGACTAGATATTTACTGGGTACGCATTGATTTACGTACTCATGCTACACTTGCTGCACATTTTGTACAGGTACCAATACGTCTAGTGATCTTGTGGGCGCAGAGGCGCGACTATCGCAGGGACTTAGGTGAGCTGCGTCCCGTGTTACGAGTCCGCAGCACACAGAGTCTCCATCGGAGTTATTTACATTTTCCTGTCTAATTTGTATTCTAGGCAGATATTGTATTTTATCATATTTCCTAGTTAATGCTCATGCACTTGTGACATCTGGTTTTGAGGGTTCCTATAGGTTGTTTATCATTGTAGTTCGTGGAAGTATGATCATTCACTCTGTAAATTCTAGTTTTATACTATATGATTAATGAAAATTATGAATTCAAATTACTAAAATGAGTAAGTAAGTTGATAAATCACCGTTGGCTTGCCTGACGGCGGTGTTAGGTGCCATCACGACCTTTAGCAGATTTTAGGTCGTGACAGCATGATATCAGAGCATTAGGTTCACTTGGGTCTCACGAGTCAAGAGCAAGTCTAGTAGAGTCTTGCGGATCGGTACAAAGACATCTGTACTTATCTTCGAAAGTCTACAGGGCCATTAGGAGCACTTCCCTTCTTGATTCCTCATCGTGCGATTTGATCCCTTCGAGGCCTATGCCTTTATTTCCTTTCTATTCATTCTTGTATGGTGTTGAGCACTCGTGACAATTGGGCATCGAGGATTTGTAGTGGTACTATAGACGTGGAGCAGGATGTTTCTCCCTACGCAATCGAGCAAGTTATTATCGTCTTCTTGCGGAAGGATGTGCTGTCATTTCAGCTCAGTAGCTGTATTGTTTATGGGATCAAGGCTATGCACAGATTGCTATGATATTCATATGTTGTTATCGCACAGTGGTGGTGTAACGGTGGGGTATTTGTTTATGTGTCGAGGTAGTGAATGACTTGAAAGAAGGATTTCTCAGCACATGATTTGGAGGTTCAGCGTTTATATCCAGCAAAGGAAAGGCAATCGGACTATGAATGTTCAGGTTTGGGTTGGTGGAGAAACGAAACTTGGTATTTTCGAGCGTGGTGTGGTGTTACTTTCCTTGTTTGAATGTATTAAGCTCACCAGTATTATGGTCTTCTTCAAGGGGCAGAGTATTGTGAAAGGACGCCAGGGAAGCGGTCGTCAGAGAATAGCAGTGTGCAACGGTTCATAATCGAATCGGTGTTTCTAATGTTGATTGCTCGAGAAAGATGATCTTCTAGGAGGTTTAGAGTTGATAGAAATTCACTGGTTCCGGTGCTACAGGTATGGATTTGAGCGGAGGCAATATTTAGGCAGCGAAGAATGAAGAAGCGCATGGCGGGAGGTGTCTCGCGGTGGTTGAATTACTAACAGGTCAAGTATGAAAAGCAGAGGTCGAGCAATTACTTAAATAAGATGGTTTAGCCGAAGTGGGAGTGACAAAGTAGTGTATGGATTTTGCGGTAGGATAGACACATGACGCGAGAAAAGTTTGGACTGATTTGGGATTCATGGTGGATAGTGACTAGGTCTACGGACTTAATTTGGAATGTTAGCTACTATACTGAGGAAGATTGGATACGACAGAAAGGAGTTTGCTTGATACGAATGTGAATTCAACATGACTTCGGATTGGAATGTATTTTCGCACTTTTGGTTGATATCAATGGGGAGTGAACAGACTTGTATGACTGGTGAACGAACATGGGCTCAGGAGGGTTTACTGATTTCATAGTAAAGGCACCCAGTGCGGCGTCGTGGGAAGATGTCGGCATGGAATTTCCACGGGTGGTTTATCTCCTGTGAGCAGGTTAGCGGTTGTGTAGTGTTGATGAAGCTTCTACGAAGGATTATGCTGGCTATCCGACAAGAGGTCGAATATGTGAATATGGCTACTGATTCATAATATTTATGAAATGTTTAACAGAAAGATTTCGAGAGGCTTGGCGAGTTGATCGTGCGAGATCATGGTAATTGGGAAGGAGGAATCTTGGTGGGTTCCAGGGTTATGAAATTGTAGCTTCAAGCTAACTGGGGGAGCCCCACCATCTATGGTTGGATTGTGTGGTCGTCTGCTTGTGCGGTTTCTGGTCAACGGTGTATTAGTGGGTCATTATGACTAAGGAAAGAAAACATCAGTGGTAATTCGAGTAAATGATTTGAGGAATGTGTGCTATATTTGGGCCTTATTGATTCATATTTAGGTTTTGGGACGACTAAGAGTTTATGATTCTTGTGGGTGTAATGTACAAGGAAACGAATTCGGTCGGGTGCTTCTTTGATAGGGTGTTCACGTGCTAGCAGAGCGCTAGAGTTTAGCTTATATTCGGGGCCATGTCAGAGTGGGCGACTCTCAACAGTGGTCCTAGTGGGTTCTAGAATTTAAGTGCAGTGCCTAAGGAATTAGGATTTTCTATGGTATCATTGGGTATGCAGTGCAGCATTGGAGGAAGGGAGAAAATAGTTTCGGATTCGCGAAAGGTCTTGCAGAATGGGTGTACTAGTTGGTGATGCTATTGTGCGCATAAGGAGAATAGGAGATGGCTCATGGGTATTGAGACGATGTGGTCTCGTGGATTGGGTCACTCGGGATGAGTGTTGTTGTGTTTTGTTATGTTTTGAATGGAGCCATTATTATTCCTAGGACAAGTCCCGAGTAAATTGGAAGAAGTGGCTCGGTTGGTAATGGTTGAATCAACACAATAGTGGCAGTGATCAGTTTCTTTAGTGTAAAGTCATACATATAGTTTATGGTTGTACACTTGGGATTGACTCCACCATAACTTGGTAGATTTAGGAGGTATTTGATTCGAATGGCTTTATTGTGTGAATGGATTTAAGAAGAGTTATGGCAGTTTAGATCACGACTTGAGGTTTGTATTTATCTGCGGTTTGAGAATTCAGTTGTGTGTTGTGTTGGTTCTTCTGAAATGAGCTGAGTGAAAAGTTTTCTGGCCAAGAAAGTGTTTATTTTACTAGCAGTTCAGGAGTTATGATGAGTTCTGGTAATCTCGTATAGCGGTATGCTAGGTGCAATGAGCGGCATGGGAACTGGGAGTTAAATGTCAAGATTGCGATTCGACGTTGATAGAATGTTACGAGCTCGGACGAGCAGGAGTGAATTTAGATGTTCAGAGTAAGCTGTCATTTTCTTTAGTGTCACCTGAGGATGGTGTCCTGTGGAAGAGGTTTTGTGTATTGACTTGCGGATTTTTGATTCACTTTACAGAATTAGAACGGTTAGTGGTATGGATGTACGGATTTTGCTACCTGAGTGGAATGGTCGTGGGAGCATGCCCCACGGGAAGATTTGTATAAGTGTGACATGAAGTCACTTGATTGTTAAAGATTGAAACCAAATATGGAGGTTATGGTAATATCGCAAGTGCGAGAGTTTATACCTGAGAGGCATTCTATTCCTTGGGTTGTAGACCATGTGAGTTTTTTTCGGATTTGACGGTTGTTTTTTTGTGTCATGAATAGGTCATTGTGGGTCCTTGAGAGGTTATTTGCCCAAGCATGATATGATCAGAATTGGCTTGAGGTCCGTTGATGGGTCCAAATGTGGATGTGTACTCTACACCAGCCTGGGTGTGTTCATTCAGCATAGCATTCCTTATGGGGGAGTATTCGGGCGTTGGATGTTATTCTCGCCATTAACTATTTCATGTAATACTCTATTGTGCCATGTGGGTTGTGAGACAGCTTAATTATTTGTACATGTATTGAGGTCCCGCGTAGCAGTGGTGTTATGTGAGCAANTCAGAATCAGTTTGAGGTCCGTTGATGGGTCCAAATGTGGATGTGTACTCTACACCAGCCTGGGTGTGTTCATTCAGCATAGCATTCCTTATGGGGGAGTATTCGGGCGTTGGATGTTATTCTCGCCATTAACTATTTCATGTAATACTCTATTGTGCCATGTGGGTTGTGAGACAGCTTAATTATTTGTACATGTATTGAGGTCCCGCGTAGCAGTGGTGTTATGTGAGCAAGATGTCTCTCGAGATGCAGATCATATATCGCACCTTAGTTGTGCTTGAGTTTTGTAGCGTATGACGGNATTGACTTGCGGATTTTTGATTCACTTTACAGAATTAGAACGGTTAGTGGTATGGATGTACGGACTTTGCTACCTGAGTGGAATGGTCGTGGGAGCATGCCCCACGGGAAGATTTGTATAAGTGTGACATGCCAGTCACTTGATTGTTAAAGATTGAAACCAAATATGGAGGTTATGGTAATATCGCAAGTGCGAGAGTTTATGCCTGAGAGGCATTCTATTCCTTGGGTTGTAGACCATGTGAGTTTTTTTCGGATTTGACGGTTGTTTTTTTGTGTCATGAATAGGTCATTGTGGGTCCTTGAGAGGTTATTTGCCCAAGCATGATATGATCAGAATCGGTTTGAGGTCCGTTGATGGGTCCAAATGTGGATGTGTACTCTACACCAGCCTGGGTGTGTTCATTTAGCATAGCATTCCTTATGGAGGAGTATTCGGGCGTTGGATGTTATTCTCGCCATTAACTATTTCATGTAATACTCTATTATGCCATGTGGGTTGTGAGACAGCTTAATTATTTGTACATGTATTGAGGTCCCGCGTAGAAGTGGTGTTATGTGAGCAAGATGTCTCTCGAGATGCAGATCATATATCGCACCTTAGTTGTGCTTGAGTTTTGTAGCGTATGACGGTATCCGTCTCCCCAGGATTTGTATTATGCACTTGGCGTGCTTATGGTTGATATTCGGGCATTTCGTGAGTATAAGCGTTACGGCTCGATGTGTGTTTTCTTTAAATTATTATGTGTGTATCAGGTGGCATGCTGCCACGGGTATGTTGTTTAGATCGGATGGCACGCCGCCACGGGTATCATGGTTGGATCGGGTTTCACGCCGCAA
>AWOL01S0037572.1:8115-20306 GCA_000715115.1 Nicotiana otophora | reverse complement strand
TATATATATATAGGAGGGACTTGGAGAGGTGATGTGGCACCTCTTAATAAGCAGGGATTCAATTTATCTTTTTTTTCTCCTTTTTTTGATTTTTCCTCTTTTTTTAAAACTAATAGTCATTACTAAAAACACCAAGGGCTGCCTTAGTGGAAGACGGGACATTTATAAAATCAAACCAACAACGTTTACTTACTTTGTTGAAGAAATTGAAAAGATTTTACCAAATAAAACTGAACTCATATTTAAACTCTCTATTCAATGTATGTAATGGTTAAGACAGTAAACCGTATTTTCAGAAGTTTCTTGGTTCTCTGAGGGGGGAGAAAGCAGTGGCGGACCCACGTGGTGGTTAGCGGGTTCAACTGAACCCGCTTCACCAAAAAATAATACTGTGTATATGTATAAATTAGGATTAAAGTTGTATAAACTAAAGTTATGTACTTCTAATATTGAATCCGCTTGCACAAAATCCTGGGTCCGTCAATGGGAGAAAGTGAAGGAAAGGTTAACCACCCGATCATGAATTTCTTTCACCGACACATACACAACCTTGGTTGGAGAAGCTGCAAAGATCCCAGAGTAATCAATTTAGTTTTTCATGGATGGAATATCTATTTTTCTTTCATTTTGATGTCTTTGATGTGATATCCTCAACACAAAGTTATTTGTTGTCTATTAGCTTCACCTCTCGACGCACCCATATGAGAGTAAGTATGTTTTTATAGTCTAAATGAAGTATTATCTTATATCAACCCAGGAAGAAGAAACACTAATTAAAATTAAGAAGAAAACCCAAAAAACAAAAATAGAAAAGGAAAAAGCTTTTCATGTTTATATGACAAATCACTGAATTAAATGTGCTGTCGTTTGTACAACATTTTGGAAAGCAGAGTAAGATGCTTCTGTACATTTGCACTACCGGATATAAAAGGCCAGTGCTTGAAGGTCTTTAAAAAGCCTAAAAGAAAATGGAATGCAGCAGGAGAAAAGGGGAGACCAAAAGGCGAAATTGGTAAAGAAATATCCTCTTGACAATGAATTAAAGAAAAGAAAGTCTAAACGTCTCTATCAAAAAATTTGGTTTTCTTCTCCTTCATATAATGAATGTGTATTAATATCTTGAGACTCTCAATTGGAGTTGCTTGAAACTTAGGGTATAAGGAAAATTTCAAGCGTCGAATGCTAATAGAAAAGCAATGTTGTAAAGAGTTTTGCTTTTGTGGAGGACTTGAGATTGATCTAGAGTGATTCCAGACCAAATTATTTTACTCTTATTGTGAGCTCTTCTTTCTTTTCTTCCTTTTGTCTTTGTGGATAAATTTCTTAATTCTGTTGAGGAGATATTCTCAAGGATAACACTCTGTAGTCTGTAGTATCAAGTAAATTGATTTGATTTCGCAATAGAATGGTTGAGGTGGAATTCAGCTTTCTCTTTTGCATTTAATAAATAGTATTATATCTACATCCTTTATAAGGTGTTATTTTTTTTTTAACTCTTTTTCCTTTTAAAGATTTCTTATTACCATATTCTCCCTATGTGTATTGATTGTGGCTGGATTATTTGTCCTTTTACTACAAACTAGACGTTCCGCTAATTCTCCTTCAATCACCCTCCCAGGGGACACCTCTTTTTAATTAATAATGTCAAGAACCTTTTAATCAGTTGCTTTTTTTATCATAACAATAATAAATGTCAAACAATTCATGCTAAGAAAGAAAATACTAAGGAAAAAGTCCTTGATTATAAAATTACCATTTTCTCACTGTTTGATTATTTTCATTTTATGTTCTTTTATTTCAGGCACACAAATATTGAGTTAACTGGTTGTTTCATATTTAACCTCAATTCTCTTTGTCAAAACTTTTATATACAGAATGTTAAAAGAATCATGATTTTTTATTAGTAATGATTGATTTTAATAAAAATATGATGTTAACATTCAATCATATTTTGATTTTTTTCAAGCTCGCGCTAGGCGCGCGGGGGCAAATACACTAGTAAATACACTAGTAAAAGTATATCTCCAAAGATAAATGATTCACAAAAAAGGTTAGATTTCTAATCTCCTTCATAGTATTCACAAGGGACAGAACATCGTCCAAATGGGAAAAACACAATGTAACCAATGTATTGCAGTGTCATCAAAATACTGTGATCACAATATTTGTCTTCACTGGCATAGGGAATAAATACGATCTCATTACAGAACAGAAAGGTAAAGGGAGATGATTCATCAGAGTAAGCCTAATCCTTCAGATCATATGAATATGAATTTCTATATCTTCAAACTGCAGACTATTTGTGTCTAAGACTTTAATATTTGCTAAGGCCCTACCTTTCTAATTCGTTATCCAAAAATCTTCGAATATTGTGTTTAGCATCTCACGGACCAGGATATCCGACCCCCAAGTATTGATGTGTGTGGGAGACTGAAACATGTGATCTGTCCAATAAACATGAATGAAAAGAATTATAGACAAACATATTTCCATCAAGATCTACAAGTCGAATATTATCTCTACTATTCCTTGAGCAGAGGGTCTATCGGAAACAGCCTCTCTATCTTTATAAGGTAGGGGAAAGGTCTGCGTACACACTACCCTCCCCAGACCCCATCTATGACATTTCACTGGGTTTGTTGTTGTTGTTGTTGTTATCTACAAGTCAAATATTAAAGCAGAATCGATTGTTCCAGCATTTACATGACAAAACATCATGGTGTGCCTCAAGGTACAGTCTGATATAGTCATGCTTAATGCTTCACTGTTCTAAATACCCCCATTTATCTGTCTGCCGCACCAACTGTGTATACTGTTCAACGCAGGACGAACGTAATTGAGACCAGAAAAAACATACTAAGCATAAACATGCCCAACAACAACATCTTCACTTTCTTCCTTCCCTTAATGTTGGTTTTGTGGAGGCATTATTGTTCTATTGGCTTGCTGATCGGGAGTAGGCTAGATAGCCCTAAAATTCATTTAGCAACGTTATACAAAAACAAACAGCAAAGCTTTACCTTCAACTCAATTGGAATATATAGAGTTGTAGCATAGAACTTCATTTGTCAGGATGTGCTCTTTTAGCCCTACGACGTGTGTGGCTCTTATGATGGTGTCTATGAGAATGCTTCTTTGGCTTCTTACTGCTGAAATGCATAGGACAATCACAAAAGTGCAATCACAGTGAAGTATCAACAAATTCGAAAAAATGTTAAAAGCTACTTTAAATTAAAAATAGATTTCATGGTTAGCCAAAATCAAAGTCATGAAAACTAACCGCATAAAATCTGACGCCAAATTAAGAAGAAAGATCACAGGTAAGGCCAGCAAAGCTGAGGCCTGAAATAAAAAGAAAAATGAAAATAAAAATTCAAATGTTAAGCCAAAACATCAAAAGAACAAAACATAATCCACCCTCACTCAATATATTCTGTTGAAAGCGAATTATTAACATATAGCACTGCATACCAAATACCAAGCCAACTCCTTTGTAGCATACGGCTTGGTGACGTCGTGATTCTCCAACAAGTGATGTATGTTTTCTAGAGCCTTCATAAACAAAAGCAATAATGATTCATGTAAGCCGATTGCGATCATCATTTTAAGTCTAAAATATAACTATTTTCCAGCATCCCCCCCAAAAGAACACAATCGATGAAAAATAAATGAAATACTGAAGGTGGCTTATACCAACACATTTTGGAAAAAGTAATTATTCAAATTGAAAAAACAGAGCATGCCCTTGGATGTTCATTCCCTTAATTGAAACTTGGTAGCCAGCTTATTATAGATATTAGCCAAGCTCCCATCATTCAGCCTTTCTTTCCAATTCCATTCTATTAATACTTGTTCGCGGACCACAATTTTGTTTGGGACTGAGGCGTAGTTGTTTATTCTATTAATTTTTGTTAACCAATTATGTTCACAAGCAACAAACATTGGTGTAATATATACTCTAAATCAGACACTCATTTGAAGAAAAAGCAGCTAAACACAAGAAGTAACCTTACATCAAAAGAATGAATTGGTGGAAAAAGAAAACAAGGTGTTTAGATGATTGCATATTCATCAGAATACTAATTATGATTCTGGTATCTTCCAGACACGGCCCAATGCAAAAGTCCTTCATTATAACTAACTTATCTCTATGAGCCATTATTGTCAAAGCTTTAAGGGCAAGAGCACAGGTCTCCTCACCCCACCACCCCCATGACCCAGTTCTTTTATGACAAATAGAACCGCAGCATGAAGTTAGAGAACATTGGTGGGTGGGTGTGGGCATATGATATGGATATGTATGTGTCCTTACCAACAAATGTGATGTCTACTTAGCAAGAATACGCCAGTTTCTCTAACTGAGACCAAAATTAGAAAACATGTTAAACAAGAAAAGGATGCCTCTAATATAGGTTCCATATTGAACCATACAACATAAAAGGTTCAACATTCTTGCCAAACTAGGTTTGACTCATAATGACCGACACAGATTATGACAAACATGGGTTTTCATGCTAATATATTTTTTGTTACAACCATTATTCTGCAAATTATTTCATTATGTTTGACCCAATTCCCAACATTTTTATTTTCTCCCTCCTTCCATCTTGACAATTAATTTGTCCAACAAATTTATCCTCCCACCCTTCCTCCAGACAACATGAACTCCACAAGGAAAAATCATGTTTTTTCCTGTTCACAGTGTTGAGGTAATAATCACTGTAAGTTTGTTTAATAATCACTAATCAGAAGTTCGAGCAGGAATCACTCTAGATCGTAAGTGATTAAGAAAGCAAATCAAGGGTGGCACATCACAGCAAAGCAGCACCAAAAGGATACTGAGGTAGGGAAAATGGAGGAGAGAGAGAGAGACATCATGCCTGGCGGTGATATAAACTGACGGTTTTCTTGACCTTCCTATAATGGCGATGAACTTTCTTCCCATAAGGTTGCAAGAGAATCCTTGCGTTGTCAATATGAGGTTTCATCACCAGTGAAACTAGGTCAACATAAGGGTCTGTGAACTTCCTAGCTTCCTGCCGAATTAGTAGGTTGATATGAATAAATCAGGAAGAACATAATCCCTTTTTTTGACAAGGAGGCAAACCATAATCATTGAAATAAGATGGTAAAGACTAAAGAAACAAATATACCTCAAGATAGGGTTGGATGACCTCCTGTGCTTTCACAATATGAGGTTCCATATACGTCTTGGATGTGTGATAAAGGTCGATTGTCTTAGTCTTAAGCTTCTGTAAATGAGGTCCGGCATCACGAGCAAATTCCACTGAACGCTCTTTCATAGCTGGGATCCATTTCTTCAAATGAAACAACAAGAAAAACATATTATACATGTTATTTCCATATTGGAAACAAACAACCAAATAAAATCTAAACTACAGATTATCATCTCCCAAACCTATGTGAATATGTCATTAAGCATAGAGGATAGATGCAAAGAGCTAAGCAAATGCAGAGAAGACATTAAGAAAGCGGAGTCAAGGTGACAGCAGCCACGAAATAGATAACAGAACTAACTAGATGGACTATCAAAGCAGAAATATCTCCTTTGGTGAAAAAAGGAACTCAAAGGGAACACTCACTGTTCTAAATGAGTGAATATGAGGCTCCACCAACTTTGCCACTTCAGATTTGGTCTCCAGCGCCTGAAGAAATCATTGTTAAAAAGATTCACATCTATACTGCGGAAGAGATATATATATCAAGAATACCATAAAGAACAAGTAATAGACCTAAATGAACTAATTAATTAGAAGCATTAGACGCAGAACAAGACCTTTTCTATCGTCAGATCCAAAGCTGGTCTTCCTTGCTCATTCCAGTAAGTCGTAACAATTGACTGCACAATCAGGACAAGTCAAGGAAAAAGGATAAAAAGAGAGACTCCCGTATACTAGGCAAAAAATAATTAATCACCTGAAAGTGTACAAGATGAACAGCAAGCCAAGGTGGAAGCCATCCTTCTTTAACCTGGTCGCACAACAATAGTACACCAAATCAAATTCCAAATAGTAGAGGATATGTGATTCAGTGAATAGTTCATTGTTTTTCCTCCGAGTCATCACACTGTAGTTTTATTAAGTCCCCATCAACTTTTGCTTGTTGTAAAATATCAAATCCCATCCTAATTGACCCAATAGGAAATAGTATCACCAGAAAAGAAAAAGAAAAAAGAAAGAGGAAATACAGAGAAGGAAAAGAAGTAAGAGTAAAGAAGCAGAAAGAACTAAAATATGATACTCAAGGTAGATTTTGATAGTTAATGTCGTCACCCAAATTTTAAGTGGAAGATTGTATCAACCAGGGAATTAGGAACTTCCGAAAGAAAATGGAACAAGAAAAGAGAGAATAAGAACATAATTGCAGTAGAGGGACATCACTAGGGATCAATATCTCTAGATATAAGTTTCACTTCAAGATAAGAAACCAATGAAGATGTTAATAACAATAACAGACAAGTACAAGTCAAAAAAAGAAAAGGATAATTTCCAAAGTATTGATTCTACCTCCTCAAGCTTCTTCGAAACAGAAGAAGCCTCCAATTTGGCCTTCATCATTTCTTCCTGAAGCCACCTAAGTATTAGTACCCCTCAGCTAATAAATATTTCATATACTCAAAGAAAGTAAGTAATGAGAACCTCTGCCACTTGAAGAGCACGTTTGGTTTTACGGATCCTAGCATTCTGCTCCTCATTTATCCTTTGTAGCTAAAACCAGATATGAACAAAATAAAAAGTGATATCAATTCCTCGGGAAGTGATAAAAAAGGATGATATTTACAAAGCTCTCTCCAAAAACTACTTAATCAACATGAGCATCAACCGGACAAAAAAAACTAGAATGATGAAATCCCCTTGATCCTTAATATGCATTCAAGAAAACAGTACATACCCTTTCAAGTTTAAGATTCAGTTCCTGCATTTTCTCCTCCGCTACATTTGTACTGGTTTCCAGAGTATCTTTCTTCTTGTTTTGTGCTTCTATATCCCTTCTAAGAACATCTATCTGCACATCAGCAGAATATTAAGTATAATGATAATGTATTATCCAGTTAGTTACTTTTTTATTACAAAAAAACAATTCTCCCCTCAAATATGAATCAAATATGAATACTAGATTGGAGTTTCACAAAGCCCAGTACAAAGAAACCAGCTTAACCATAACTAACCTGACGCTCGATTTCAATGGCACGCACATTAGCCTTAGCAACCAGCTCGTTTGCATTCAAAGATCCGTTTTCCTAGCAAAGATGTGCATATATCAAGTTAATGAGGACGCTGCACATCATTATTTGAATTGTAAAATCAAATCTAGAGCACAGAAAAATCCCTGCTAGTTATCACAGTTATCGCTGTCTGAATTCTTTATCTTAGTCAGAAACTAAAAATGACCTCTCATTTCAAAAGTTCTGCCGCCAAACCTGAAGTAATTGAAGTTCACTTTGCAAAGAAGCCAATTTGGCTAATTTAAAGTCGATTGTCTTCTCCAGCTCCTTGATTCTCTCATCCTTCCTTCTCAGTTCACGAGTGCTCTCGTCAATGCGGGACTCTTTCATCAAAGAAAAGAAAAACAATTTGAGCTGTTAATTAGAAGGGAACTATAAAGATAAGGGGAAAAAAAAGTGAAGAAGAAGAAGGAATTTTACTTTCCACATTACCCAGAATACTCGGTGTTACACCTACATTAGGTCATTTGCCAGGAGTTTTTTGGTTTGTTTAAAGATTTCATTGTAGGAACAAGTATGATATTTAAAGAACCTCTACTTTCAGACAACTCCAAATTGCTTCCACAAGACAAATTATTGAGTATTGAAATGAAATGGTCAAATAGAGTGAATTTGATTTAGACAATTCATATAGCGAACCCCAACTAGTTTGGGATTGAGGTATAGTTGATTGACTGAAATCACTCAATAACCTTCCAACTAGCAAAACAGCTATCTACAAAAAGACAGACAGTTAACTTGGTCTAAACCACATATAACTGGAAATTCTAAGTACTTTTCTACTCTAGAAAATGTTCAAAACAGCGACAAATAATTCTTCACTTCTTAAGTCTTTCAAAGAGAAAATGAAATGCTAAGATCATAATACAAAATTTCCTAATTTTCTCTCTTAATCTTTAATCAAAAACTGAAGAATTATACTCAAATTTAATCCATAGAAAGAGGGGTGGAGCTAAAGGGAGGCAAGGGGGTTCAATTGAAACCCTTTCCCCGAAAATTTGTGCTGTCCAAATAGGGACAAAAACATTTATTTTGGTCATATATAAACTGTTGAATTCCTTGACATGGGAGAAATATGCTACATTTGTGAGTAAACTGATAGTCAAACTTCCATAAGTTCAATTACAAGAACCAATTTCTGACAGACGAGCATTAAAATAAAAAAGAAACCCAGTTCAATTGTTGAGTAAATGAAACATAACAGCATATACACAAAAATTGAGAATAGAAAAAACCTAGAAGGGAAATCTTGGAGTTGAGTTGGTCAAGTTGGAGTCTGATAGATGAATCTGAATCTGAAGCTTTTGTAATAACGACGTCGCTTTCTTCAACAATAATGGGTTCTGGATCAGCAGCAACTCCATTTGATGAAATTGTTAAGAAAAATTGGAGAAATAGGAAGGAGAAAAACAGCAGTTTCAAAAACGCCATTTTTAGCAAAGTGAGACTTCTCTGTGACTTTTTTTGAGAGAAAATGCGAGACAGTTCCTGTATCTTGACCCTGCCTTCACGTTGGACTCGCCGTAGTTTACTATTTTACCCCTGCCTTCAATTTTTGCCACCTAAAAACATTTCAGAAATTTTGTTTTAGGAGAAATTGTGCTATTAGCCTTCAAATACTGATATTTTCTAATTTTGGTTCTTATGATATTCAATTAAGCACATTTAACCTTTAATTAATTAAAATATGGAGTTTTGATCTCTCTATTTGTGAATCTTCCACAAAATTCAATGATTTATATACCTGTGTTTTAAAAGGCGTGGGCGTAAGGCGAGGCGTTTTACATATGCCTCAGCGATACGTAAGCCCCGAGGCACAGAGCGTAAGCCCCATAGTTATTTAATTTTTAATATTTTATAAAATAATATAATTACAGTAAATATTTATAAACATGTAAAATTGCATAAAAAATGAAGAAAACTATAAATATGTGAAAACAAATATATATAGATGTGTTTCATCCCCACTTCCAAGAGTGGGTTGCTCTAGTGGTAAGCACTTTTCACTTTCAACCAAGAGATTGTGAGTTCGAGTCACCCCAAGAGCAAGATGGGGAGTTCTTGGAGGGAGGGAGGCAAGGGTCTATCGGAAACAGCCTCTCTACCTCAGGGTAGGGGTAAGGTCTGAGTACACACTACCCTCCCCAGAACCCACTAGTGGTATTATACTGGGTTGTTATTGTTGTTGCTTCATCCCCACAAAAAAATTAATCAAAACAATCTTTTTTATACGCTACTTAGAAGCTCAAGTAACTTGAGTCGAACAGAATAAAGTTTTCTACATTGAGGAATAAAAAGGATGATTAACCTGCAATTTGAACTTTAACTTTACTGCTATGAAGGAGAATGGAGTTCTCTTTGTCTTTGTAAAGAGAAATTGAATACTCGTTGCTTTTGGGAGATATTAGTAGACTAGCGGAAAAGATAAAAAATTGGGAAAAATCATGAATTGGGACTTCAATCAATAAAAAAGCTCTTGACTTTTAAATTTAATACATTTCAGTTCCTTTTTAAAACTTTTGAGTAATTACCAAGCTGAATTTTGAGAATTTGGGTATTATATGAAAGACTTATTCAACAAATTTTGTTTTAATTTGAAAATATTTCTAGGGCTTACGCCTCACTAAAAAACATGCCTCAAATGTTTGGGCGTACACCTCTTGAGACTTTCGCCCCACACCATTGCCTCGGGGAGTGTTTGGTGCGCCTCACCCCAGGGCTCGCCCCGAAAACGCCTTTTAAAACAATGTTATATACCATTATATCATTTGATAACACATGCGTCATGTTAAATTTGAACTGTAACTTTATATTTGAGGATACAGTTCTAATAAAGGAACTAAAACACACATTTTGATGATTGAAGGTCAAATATGCTTTGCCATATATTACAAGGATCAAAATTAAATTTACCAATAACTAAAGGGCTATTATTGCTATTTGACCTTTCGTTCATCTCGAATGATTTTATTACGTACTAGTTTTATTTGTTTCTTTGGGGAAATTTACTTGGTTTATTTTTGTCACGACCCAAAAATCACTAGTTGTGATGTCACCTAACTCGACCCGCTAGGTAAGCCAACTAACAGTTAATACAATCCAAATGCAATTGTAGGAAAATAAAGAAAAATTATCTGAACTTTTATAAATTAACCCAAGAACTGGTAGTATAAATCATGAGCTTCTAAGACTTAAAATTTACAAAGCTGATACAAATAATTATACGATCTGTTTGAAAGCTACATAAACAAATTAACAAAATCTAAAGCCACCAAGGACAAGTGGCAGCTACATCCGGAATGCACGAACATCTTCAGGGTCAGCTCCCGACATCACCAGCAGCTTCGCTCCAAAAGTTTGCACGCAAGGTGCAGAAGTGTAGTATGAGTACGACCGACCCCATGTACCCAGTAAGTATTTTGTCTAACCTCGTCGAAGTAGTAACGAGGCTTTTTAGTAAAAAGATGCTCACTAATAAAAATATGTACTGAAATATAGCAATAGAACTATACTACAGTATAACATGATAGAGTACACAAACGAATATACAAAGCAATAATAGAGTACTAGAAGAGATCACAATTCAACAATTTCCAATATCTTAACCAATCTTTTCCTTAGAGCTAAACCAATAAGCCACAATAGTTACCCTATAACTTTCATAACGTGAGGAATATACTCTGTTATCAAGTCAATTGCACGGCAACACCCTTCGTGCATCTATCTCATTCTCACCAAATATGCATATAACAGTACCAACCGAATGACAGAAATATCGATAACAGTAATGACAAAGTAGGAAATAAGCAAGTAGCAATAATGAACGAGAATGTACATAAGGGCATCAGTAACAGACTAGGCGAAAAATATAGAGATGATGAAAAAATCAGGAAAAAGAATATAACTTCAACTAACTAGCATGGTGGAGGCATAAATACAATTATAACGAATAAGAGGGGAACACATGATATTTATGCGTTAACAAGTAGAAGCATGAATGACTAACACGGTAGAAGGCATGTACTAAGTGCAACCAAAATAGATACGACAAAGATATAATTATGACAGCATGAAGTAGGCATGGTATTTGCAAGTTTAGCAAGTAGAAGGCATGAGTGACACAATAACAAATAAGGTAAAGAGCAAGAACAGGGCATTAACGACAAGTCACATAAGAACCATAAAAACAACAATAACAGCTCAATGTAACGGCATGAACGTATACACAAAGGAAATATATCACAACATAATGCATGTCCCTCGTCCTCACCTGCACGGAAACACCCATCGTGCCATGAACTCATTATAATTTAAAGCATGATAATATAAATGAAATGGCACGGCATCACCCTTCGTACTTTTACTCACAAATGATATGGCACGGCATCATCCTTCGTGCTTTTACTCTCAATAATATGGTACGGCATCACCCTTCGTGCTTTTACTCTCAATAATATGGCACGACATCACCCTTCGTGCTTTTACTCCCAATAATATGGCTCGACATCACCATTTGTGCTTTTACTCTCAATAATATGGCATGACATTACCATTTGTGCTTTACACTCTCCCTAACATGATACTGTATAATCAAAGGCACGGCATCACCCTTCGTACTTTTCACTCTTCCTTACCAAGCATATGTATATCAATGACAAACAAGGCATGAAGCATAAATAACGTCAAGGAGAGTGTTTAAACGAATATTCCAAATGAATCCCAATCACAACTTTTCAAGCCAACAATAGTTCAATAAACCCGCAAGAACCTTATGTCACGCCCCAAACCTGAAGGGACGTGGCCGGCACCCGGTACCATACTCGGCCCGAGCGTACCACTCTGTAACTGTGAACTCTAGAGGAATAACCCTCAACCTACGCCGATGAGACCATATTCTGAATCATCTGAAAATATCAACTGTCTCATCTAAGGGGTAAACATACCC